>SRPZ01000118.1:0-80207 GCA_018360255.1 Claviceps maximensis
GTGTGAAGATTTTTGTGTTGAGAATTTGGCGCGGTTTCCAGCGTAATTAATTCCAGTGTCCATCAGCACCCTGTTTATCCCTCTCTCTACCGGTCGTTGTTACAAATTGAAGTAAAGTATGTATATAATGTAAGAAAACGACAGTGCTTGGTACTTCTTGGCACTTGGTACTTGATCCGCGCAGCCGAGTGGCCTGGTACTCGCTGTCGCTGGCACAATGACGTCCTAATAAGAGATTTAAGAAGGGGGGGGGACAGGTCGGAACACCCGACAGAGGGCCACAGGCAGCGCAGCGCAGCACTGCGAATAAATAATCTGTCTGAAGTAAAGGCAAGGAGGAAGGAAGGAAGGAAGACCTGCCTGGTTTTCTTTCTTCTTTCCTTCTTTTTTGCCTAAATTTTTCTTTCCTCCCCTCCGGCTGCCCCTTCCCTCCCTCCCTCCCTCCCTCCATCCATCCAGCCAGCCAGCCATCCTCCCTCCGTCCCAAGCAGATCCCCCTCCTTCCTCGGAAAGCCCTATTTCCTCCGTGTGCCTCCAGCCATCCATTGCTAAACAGCAGACGGCAGCAGCGCAGCATTGACTCCGTTTCTTACCAGAACAGGCCGCACCAGGCCGCACCAGAGTTGGCCAGCAGACCAGACCATTCTCTCGGCTGCGCCCTGCCCTGCGCTGCTGGACTTTTTTTCCGCCGGTGGTGCATCGCCTTGATCGCCCACACAATACATACACCGAACCCAGACATACGTACATACCCCTGGTCGCCGCCTCGCTTTTCTTCATCTTCCTCGCGCGTTCCTCGCTTTCCTCGCCTTTCTCGTCTTTCTCGTCTTTCTCGTCTTTCTCGCCTTTCTCCTCTTGGTCGCCCTGTCGCCTCCGCCTCTCCATCTCCTCCGTTCTTTCATCTTTTTGTTCCAAGTTGCCTCCTGCCATTCCCATCCCCATCCCCATCCCCAATCCCCAATCCCAGTCCCCCTCGGTCTCTGGGCACCGAGGACAGCAACCGGAAACCATCCGGGCACGGTCGGGGCCTTTTTTTTGTGCGCCGGCGCAGCCAGTGGTGCATGAGGACAGTGCGCCACACTCGCATCCAGCTGTCCCCACTCGTCGAGTCCTCCTCGTCTCTACTCTTCGCGGCTCGGGTCCCTGGGTCTCAGTCGCTCAGTCCGCTGTCGTCTCAGTCCATCGTCTCTGTCGCCTCTGTCCCTGCCTACCCGCTCTTGGCATCGTCGTTCGGTCTCTTGACCCGCTTTATCATCGCCAACACCCGCAGACTCTTTGCCATACGATCCTTGGTGCCAACGCTACTTGTGCGAGCCCTCCTGCTGCGTCCGAGCCATTTCTAGCCCTGCTTGTCCATGTCTTGTCACTCCTGATTTCTGTCTTTTTGCTCTTCGCCTAGACTTGTCCGTCTGGCCTCGGCTTCGACTTGCGCATCGGCTTTAGCTCTGCATCCTCTCCCGAGCAGCTCTTCCTGACGATAATCCACGCACGTCGTTTTCGCAAGACGTAAATTCCACGCCGCCACCAACAAGATCTCCATCCTTCCATCACCGACCCTGATCGTTTCCGCACATCCGAAACAAAGACGCAATACGTCTCTGTACGGCACGGCGTACGTCAGTCGTGCCAACTATTGCCATCTCGCCCGTCCTTTCGCCGTCCTCCTACTTTTCCGCCCACAACGATGCCTGCCGCTTCTGCTTCCTCGGCAAAAAATATATCTGCGCCGACTTCAAAACCATCGTCAATTAACTCACACGATGGGGCCAGGAAATCACCTCTTGCCTCTCCAGATGTCGATTCTGCCAGCGAATCCTCACATTCGAAACCTCCGTTAGAAAAGACTTCTGTCAAAGAGCGCTTCACCCGCATGTTTTCCAGCAAAGATACTCCTAGAACCAGCAACGGGAACGCCGAACCAACTGACCGCCCTCGCGGTTCATCTCTTAACGGTGTTTCGTCGTCACAAGCCTCCTCGCGCAAGGAGTCATCCGAACGACCAATGGACAAAGTTCCAGCAGCAAACACCTCCAAGGTGATTCCGGGCAAAGAACTTGGCATGCGCTTCTCACCTAACCCTGACATGCAGGGTGGTCATGAGCATCATCTCAAATCAAGTCGACGACAAGAAAAGCTGTCGGATATGTGGCGTACCTTATTGGGCAAAAAGCTGGAACCTACTCCTGAACATGATCTTTCGCTCGTTTCCAATTGGGTCGACTCGCTTCGCCAGGAGAAGGAAGACGCCTCGGAGAGGAATCGCAGCACCAATGTATCCTCGACGCTTGTGGAAAAATACGGCAAGTGTCAAGAGATTGTCGGTCGTGGAGCCTTCGGCATCGTTCGAATCTCTCATAAAAAGTTAGGCGGCTCTGAGAAGCTCTTTGCAGTCAAGGAATTCCGTCGTCGTCCCGAGGAAACCGAGAAGAAGTACAGCAAGCGTCTCACCGCCGAATTTTGCATTTCGTCGTCCCTGCGCCATCCCAATGTTATTCACACCCTGGATCTACTCAAGGATGCCAAGGGAGACTTCTGTGAGGTTATGGAGTTCTGTGCTGGCGGCGACCTCTACACCCTCATCCTCTCAAGTGGCAAGCTCGAGGTTCAAGAAGCCGATTGTTTTTTCAAGCAGATGATGCGCGGCGTCGAGTATCTTCATGAAATGGGTGTTGCCCATCGAGATTTAAAGCCCGAGAATCTCTTGCTCACCACCAGAGGTGGCCTCAAAATCACCGATTTCGGCAACGGCGAGTGTTTCAGAATGGCATGGGAAACAGACGCACACATGGTGTCCGGTCTCTGTGGCTCTGCCCCTTACATCTCCCCGGAGGAGTACACCGACAAGGAATTCGATGCGCGCGCAGTCGACGTATGGGCCTGTGGCGTCATCTACATGGCCATGCGAACCGGGCGCCACCTCTGGCGACTGGCCAAGAAGGATGAAGATGAATTCTTTGCCCGTTATCTCGAAGGCCGCCGCGACGAAGAGGGGTATGGCCCAATCGAGTCGCTACATCGTGCACGATGTCGCAATGTCATCTACTCAGTTCTGGACCCTCATCCAATTCGTCGTCTCACCGCTGCTCAGGTCTTGAAGTCCGAGTGGGTTCGCGAAATAAAGCTATGCAAAGCGGGTGAGGAGGGTTTGTAACGACTTATCCGTCATGACCAACTTGGCATGGCGGACTGCAATCTGCTGGCCGGACGTGTTTATTTTTTCTTCTATGACATAAACAAACACTGCCCCGCACATCTTGCAGGCTCTTCTGCCTTTCCTCCACGTTTGGCATAAGTGGGAACTTGGACCAAGATATTTGACAAGTCACCCCCATTTTTTATTAATTTGACGGACATCTTACGACTTGATGCTTGCTCTACGGCCACATGAACAAATTTAACTCTCTTCTTTCTTGATCCATTCTTTCTTTCTTTCTTTTTTTCTTTTTTTCTCCTTCGTCTTCGTCTGCTTATTTTCTCTTCTCTCATCTTCTTCGTCTTACTTTTCTTTGTTGAAGGAGAGGGACTTTTTTCTTCTTCTAATAACAAAAGATCTTTTTTTATCCATTCCCCCCCCCCCCCCCCCGATCTAGCATCTTCGAAAATCAGCTTTATATCATCTGATTCGATTCCTGTTTTCTAGTCTTTATATCTTTTCTTCCGACTAGCATTTCTTTGAATATGTTTCAAGTGAAATGGTCATTTCTTACTTGACCTCGAATGGTTTTTCTTTCTACCTTGTTCTACCATCGAGCACTGGCGTTAAGGGCGTGGTTGGGCTTTTTTTTCCTCTCAAATTTTGTCCTTTTTCTTGTCTGGCAAGGGAGCTGATGTCCGTGATGGTGGCGGGTGGCGGCGTCGGTCAGTAGTGGTACATGAACCGCTCTGCAGGCAATTCTTCTCGTTCTCGACAAACATTCATCAGCGACTAGGGGGCCACTTTCACATGTACAGTCAGACGAACCCGTAAACAAAGTAAAGTAGATGGAGAGAAAAGACGGGGGGGCTTGGGAGGTTTTTGTCCATCTAGATTGCGCGTACGAAAGACAAAAAGGCAGTCGCCTGCTCTTTCTTCATCTTTATTCCATATATCTATTTATATTACATTTCTTCTGTTTCTCTTCGCCTTCCTCTTCTTCATCTTTCCAGTATGCACATTTTCTGGCACTTTTTTTTTCCCTGCTAGGTCGTGTAGTGTGCGTGCCTAGTCACCACGACATGAAACATGAATGTCACGGCTAACGAAGCTGTTGTCGTACTGATTCTATTTTGTCTTTTTGTTGATTCCGCATACACCCCTCCACCCACAAACATATATATGCGGAGAGAAAAAGAGAAAGAGATGGGGCGAGAGACAGACGAGCCACACCATACCTGCTCACCGAGTAGCATATGAGCAGGAAACAAAACATCTGTCGTGTCGTCAACACGAAATAAATTCACCATTTAAGCAAACATGCCGACATGACGCATCTTGGGAGGGAAAAAATGAATTGCATAGACATGTATACGCGATATACATATACATACATCAATGACATCAAAATACATGCTTCCCATCCCCGACCCAACAAAAAGCCCTTTTCGTTCCCGGCCCTATACAACCCCCTCATTTCGCCACAAGCAAAACCCAGGCCGAGCCAATGAGTTCCTATACCAATTAATGGCCTGACCCTACCCCATCCCAAATTCATTATCACATTTTTCATGCCAAAAAGAGAAAAATAAAAAGAAAATGGGCAAGAGAAAGAAAGAAAATGGGAAGATTTCCTGCCAAAATTACCCCATTGAACCCACACGAATAATCTTGGCAGATAATACAAAAAGACTGGAGATGCGGGTGATAGAAAAAGGTCTCCTCCAAAGAAAAAAGTGATGTTCAAGATGAAGACGAAGAGAAAGGGTGTGTGGAAAACAAACAAGAATAAACGAATAACTCGACGGTGATCCAGCCTCCTGTCTTTGGTCGTCCGAAGCAAAATCCGAAAAAAATAGAACACATAAGAAGTTGATACAGTGAGAAAAATTGCCACGACGGACATTGAGTAGAAAGGATAATTTGCACGTGACGGACAAAAGACACACAACGTCTTGTGGCGTGTTTGCAGAGTGACTTCGTTGAAGCTCTGGCCAAGTCCCTGCTAAGAATTCGCGAGAGGGAAGAACAAGGGGGGGAGGTTTCCAAAACTTCGTCGAGTACTTGACGAATCCAAGGGAAGATAGTTTTGATGTTCAAGTCCTAAAAATCCTCTTTCATGTTTATCATGTTCCTCGTCCAGATAGCATTTCAGCTTCCAGATGCATGCCATGGAATAGGGCAGAGAATGGTTCTCGCGTGCAGCAAAGATATGCCATATTATGAGTGAAACAAGTCCCATGCCCTAGAGCAAAGACGAAGAAACTCATCCTTCTTTGCCCGTTGCGTTTCGGGGCTGTCTCTACCTTCGCCAAATGGACCGGGTCGGCTTGTGGGCGGGCCGTGGCCAAGAGGTGGGCTGGCGCCATCCTCGTATTCGGCGCGTGTGCGGCGCTTGTGGACGTTTCGACTACCCTCAGGATGACGGCTCCCCAGTGCCGGAGACGGAGAAGTGGGTGGTTGATGACCGCCGTAGTGAACGATTTTTGGAAGAAGCTCAGGCCGTCCACCGGCGAGTTCCTGCTGTGCCTCCTCGGCAGACTTGTACTCTCTTGACCGGCTCGATCCAGGGACCTGCTGATGATGAGCCGGATGATGGCTTGGGGAGGCCAAGGGAGCGCCTCTTTGAAATGCTGGCGGCGCGTTGTCGGGATGAGCAGTAGCGCTGTGTCCAAATACGTCGCTTATGGGAGGCAAGCGATTGTTGGTCTGGTGGGCCGGCACGTGGTGAATATGAGAACTGCTAGACAAGTGTGAAGGTTGGTTGGCGACATGACGTGACAGCGGAGCGGCATGTTGGTGGCCTGTGAAGCTGCGACCCAGCGGCGCAGACTGGATCACACGCTCATTTGCGAAGTTCTCATGGGACGGCGCCACAATGGACAGTCCAGGAGGTGCCTTACCCCTGCGAGACATGCCAGGTGTCTTGGCAGCGAACCCAGAGTTGGTATCCTTATCCTTGTCACTCGGGCCGTCCCCTTTCGCTGATTGTTGCTGTAGTCTCTGTTCGATGATGATTCGTTGCTGCTCTCGAACAGACATACTTCGCTGAAGCTGCTCCTTCAACACAGGATCCTGAGTCATGAACCCAGGCGATAGGCAAGCAATACCCACCTCTTGGATGCCCAGGTTGTCGCGAGCAGACATGGGAACTGCTGAGGCCGGATTGTTGGCTTTTGATAATGTGTTCTTTGACAGATCCAATTTCCGTGGTCGAGGTTTCATGTTTGAAAGCGTGGGTGATCCAGGTTCCTTCTTCACCATAATTTTGGACCGCGCTGCCTCGACGCGTGTGCTGAGGAAAGACCTGATCAGCACAAATATTTTGAAAAATCATGTCTTTGAACCAAAGGCCCTGGTGGACCTGTGGGATCTGGAGATGATTTGCACTACTTACGATCCCGGCGACGACTTTCCCGTCGTAGAATATCCACTTCCTCTGGGACTGCTACCTTCTCCCATCCTCAGCGACGCGGCGCTGGCGCAGTTAGAACCTGGAGACGCGGCATTGACAGATGTTCTCTGAGGGGTGTGGACGCTAGCACCCAAGCTTTTTGTGCTGCTACCAGCTGTGTCGGAAGAGAGTAGACTGGTAGTTGGAAATGAAGACCTCTCGTGGGGAGCGGGAGAGGGCACCATGGCGATTGCGGCACTCATAGTGAGCGAGCTCGCTCCAAGTTGGCCGAGTTTGCAGTGTCGGAAATGTAGAATAAAATGCCTGGTGGAGATCAGTCACGAGGGCGAAGCGAAAGTCGCAATGATTATCAGCTCGGTCTGTCGACTGAAAGCAGAAGGAACGGTGGTCCAGGAATTTCCTTGCGTGAAAGGGGACACGCAAATAAGGAAAAGACAATAAAAAGCAACCACAAGAATTCGTCTTCTTTGCGCTTGAAGGATATTCGGCCTGTGTATTTGCTGGGATCTTTTTCAATTCTTGATTTCTTCCTGGGCCGAAAAAAAAAGAAGAAGAAAGGGAGAGAAAAGAAGAAGAAAAGAGCGGCGCTTCGGTTGTGCTGGCTGCCCTATCCGTCCATGTGTTCGGGGACGGTGAAGTTAAAAGTACTTCCTATCGGTCCCGACGAGTCGATAGTTCTGTGCGCTCGAATAAAGGTCGTTCCTCCCGTTGGAGCAAAGGGCGGCGCGGGTAGTGTGGCGAGCCAAGGACTGGAGAAAGTCCTGGAGAAGAAGCGAAATTCGTCTTCGAGTTTGGAGTTAAGATATCAGTGGTGCGTGCAGGTAGGATAGCGAAAATATTTCGTCGCAAGCAGTGGACAGGGTCGCAAAGTAGGGGGGCGGCGGGTGGCCAAACAACGAGTGTGTGGTGGGATGATTGCGGATCACCGGCGATGGTGCTGGCGCGCGGTATTGCACACTGCAGAGAGGCAGATGAGAAAGCGACCGTGATGTGCCCGACGGAGTTGTGTCTGGTGCAAGAGGCAAAGAGAAGACGAAGTTGGGGCGGCGCGAAGTCGGTAGGGCTGTAAGCGGTTGAAGGAAGAGAAAAGGCAGTGCAAGTCCCGTCTGGCTGGTGCAAAGCAGTCTGTCTGGACGTCGGGCTGGGAAGTGACGAGGCAAGCAGAAGCATCGGGTGACGGCCGGCACACAGCACACAGCACAGAGCACAGAGCACAGAGCACACAGCACAACGGCGCCCACAAAAAGGCCGGGTACTGCGTGTGTATGTACATGCATGCTTGCCTGGACTGGGGCTGCTTCCTGGGCAAAGACGGTGGGTGCGCGAGGCTTGGGGCGTGGGGCGTGGGGTGTGGGGCGTGGGGCGTGGGGCTTGGCCTGCAGTCTCAAACACGGACCAAACACAAACACACAGGGGCGGCGGCTGCGGGCTGTCAGGGCAAGTGCAAGTGGGCGAATCGACGAGCCCCAGCCGCAACCGCAACGTTCCAGTTCCAGGAGGGTCCAGACTGGGACCTCAGGGGGACCTCAAGGGGACCTCACTGGCTCATTAGGGCCCGATGGTCGCTGGCCGGCGAGTGGTGGCCGGCGGGTGGTGGTTGGTGGGTTTCTTTGGCGCGAAACAAGCTGGCCAGGCATGGCATGCATGCGCGAGCGAGCGAGCGACGGGCGACGGGCGACGGGCGAAGACGACGAGTCGACAACGTTGCGGTTGGATCATGACTGCTCTCAGGGACAGAGCCCCCTCGTCAGGGGACGGGAGCTGGGGACGGCGGTGGGTGGCGAGGGACTCATTCGCGAGAGGGAGGCATGATGACTGACTGGCTGGCTGGCTGGCTGGCCGGATTGACCCCACGAGGCTTTGGGAGCGTCGCGGCCAGACTGGATGCACACGACCAGACGGGCAGACACGAGCGAGCACACGAGCGAGCACACGATGCACCAACAGACACGAGATGCACAGCGATTCAGCGACTCGACCATCTGCATGTGAGCATCTGGGTGGTGGCGGCTTCTTTCTCTCCTCGGCCGTCGCGCCAAGCCCGCCAAGCACAAGACGGTTTGGCCGGGCGCTCCGTGCTGGCTGGACTATCCACCACATCCATCAATCAATGTCTGCCGACCAGACGGACAGACAGACAGACAGACAGATAGACAGATAGACAGACAGACTGCCTTGGAAGTGGCCAGCCTGGACTACTGCCTGGACTGCCTCGTTGAAGGGCTGGCCTCCGCAACTCGGGCATGCTGAGACGATGCGGTTTGTGTGGTCTGGGCCGCCCGTCTGTCCGTTGGATTCGGGCGGGGCAGGCAGAGTGGCGGCAGGACTCGATGTGAGGGCAGCATTGAACTGAACAATGGCGCCGATGAGGGGACGGGGAAGGGGACTGACCAGACAGGCCGGGCATCTCATTAATCTGTCCCAGGGCGTGTCCTGAAGCACTGGGCTGCTCCTGCTCCTGGCCCTGCACCGACCTACATACAACACCTGCCTGCACCTGCCTGCACCTGCCTGCACCCACCTGCCTGCACCTTCCTGCCCCTGGCCTGCCCCTGGCCTGCACCCGTCAGTTAGAGACATGCCGTCGGGAAACCCAATTTGCAACAAGGCGACCGCCACGCCAGGACTCGCCGGGCCTCGCCCAGGGCAGGGCAGGGCAGGGCAGGTTGCGAGTGCAAGTGCAAGTGCAAGTGCAGGTTGCGAGTGCAAGTGCAAGTGCAAGTGCAAGTCGTCGTCTCCACGCGCATCGAGCATCATTGTCCGATCAACTGATTTTTCTGGAATATGGTTGTTACTTGCTCACTCGCCATCCATCCAGACTCGACGCCACCACCCGAACCTGATCTAAACACGACGCCCCCGCCCCCTTCTCCCTGGTCTGCTTATGGACCTCCAGGTCCAGTCCGCTAGCTCGCTCGTGGCCGCCCTCTACCCACGGGCCTTGAATCATGTCGACGCGGCATCTGAGTTGCGTTGCCGATGAAAAATTCAATATTGCTGGCTCCCGGTGCTTACTTATGGCCTAGGTATAATCAATATAATCGAGTGAGCTTCGCTTCTTTCGGCACCATTTCCTACTCCGTGCTAACTCCGTTGCCAAAACACCCCACCATGATCTCCGACGCCTAGCATCGCATCAGAACAAGTCCCAAACAGGAAAATACCACCACTCTACTTTCATGTACATTGTATACTGCTCTACTTATCTACTGCCGATATCTCGGTAGTTCCCCACTAGGTAGCTATCTAGTAGCTCCCAAGTATGGACCCTAGTACTCGGCTGCCTTGGACTCAATAGATGCCGAATTTAAGTACAGTATTAGGGGTTGTATGAGCTGATTCTCATCAGGGCAGTCATCAGTCATACTCGCTAGGTGACTGACTTCAGTGACTTGGCACCCCGACGCGGCATTGGAACTGCGAACCCCTTGGCCCTCGGTCCTCGCGGCGTCACTGCGAGCACTTTGCGTCGAAACTCAAACGAGTTGCAAGGTTCTTACAGCCGAGGTTAGATATATCCCCCGGGTGTGCAGGGGCAAGCATCAAGGTGCAATCCCTCCATTTTCCAACCAGGTAGGCATCTTGCAAAGCTCATTGTGCGTCCGTGAGAGAGAGAAAGAGAGAGAGAGACCGACAACCCTTCTTGGTTGGTCCACAAATGATCTGCTTTGCTCGTCTTCGATGTGTTTTTCTTTCCGGTACCAATATCAATTGAAAACATCTTGACGAGGCCCCATGACCTTTTTTTTTTGGGGCTTCTCCTCGCTATCTCCTGATCAGACGTCTACAACCATATGTATAACTATGTGTATGTACCTACTCATGACGTGGTCCATTCTCACCAGGAAAGCGGACGCAAGAGTTCTAACAGAATCGTGCTACTTGTGGTTTCGACGTCGTTCGTCGTTCGTCGTTCGTCATTCGTCATTCTTTATTCATCATGATTCGTTCAGCGATTGCTGAATAGGCAATAATAGCATACGAATCACAGAGCCTACCCATCCCGTGCATAGGGTGACACTTGACGCAATCCGCAATTCCGTTTTCTCGTACTCAGCGTTTTGTGGATGGAGTCGTTACACCGGCTGGCTATGGCATGTGTGCATGAGTCGACATCACCTGTTTACTCTTCTTCGATGGGCCTCTACCTGAATACGAAGCATTGTGCTGTGCGATGGAGCACACTTGCGGAGCGGAATCTATAATGGTCAAGAGGGAGCAAAGTGCTCGACTGATGAGCTACGATTACTGCTGAATGGCATCCAACACCAGACGGGAGCGCGAATAGGTGGGTAGGTCTGACATCATTGCTGCAATGTACATACATATGTACATACATACATATGTATGTACATTGTACGTATATATGTACAATTTGCCAGCATTTCTACGGCGAGCATCTTGATTATTACGTCATTGGTCAGCCTGAGCTACTGTCACATTGCTTTTCAAGTACCTGAGTACAACAAGAGCAAGGATCAACTCGGTCAACCACATCGTGACAGAATTCCCAACTGTCCGTCGCAACTTGCTCGTGACTTGATCCCTGCACATACAAGTGCTAGTGCGTACTTGCCTTATATTTATATTTATCTGTCCTCCATCTACATCTAGGCACGCACGTACATTTGTATAGACATACATACATACATACATACATATGTGCATACTGAGTCAGTCTCTTAAGGAAGATACGGTCGAAGCGCCATTCTCGTCTTCCGTTCGATGTGCATACGAATGTGCATGCAAGTGCTGAGTCCTAACTGAAAGGTACCATTGAGATCCCTGTCACACCGTCCCTGCTTCCGCCACACCGGAACTCGTTGCACGGAGCGGGTGGTGGGTGATAAGCTGCGAGCTGGAAGCCTATCAATGCAATGATCAGAGTCGTCACGGTTTTTTTTTTTGGCATTTTTTCTTTAGAAAAAAAATCCGATTATGGTCATTCTTCGGACATGGCATGTATGCTGAGTATGTTTTCCTCCCTCTCTGTCTGTCTCTGGCCCTTTTCTTTTTTTTCTTTTTTTTTCTTTTTTTTTCATCTATTCTTCTTTTTCCTGCATTGCACCGGCGCAGATGCTATTCAATTAGAAGTACAGGTAATGAGCTTCGCCTACTCTTCCATTAGGGGCACAAAAGATAGGATGATGGTTGACAGAGTTTGAATTCCATGTCCACGCGAGTCCGATCCGAGATGGTCGGTGCTCCATGACCATTGGGTAAACCGCTGTGAATTCATGACATCGTGAAACAAACAATGGATCCGAAATACAGCATGCGACACGAAGACGATGCGCGCGGATCAAGCCAATAACATGTATGCGACTATTAATGGGAGGATGGCGCCGATTGGCCGTCGGTCGGTCTATTTCCAAGCATGCTGAGTGCTGAGACGCTTTTTTTTTCTCCCTCCGCTAAATGGGCGGAGAAGAATGCGATATGAAGAATGATGTACTTTGAGCAACAGGTACCTACCTATTGCTGAAAGTACCTACCTAGTACCTAGCTCCAGTCGAAGCACCAGTGTCTAAAGGGGTAGGTTCTTGGCTGTCTATAGGTACCTTCGTGTACCGAGGCACTTTGCCGAGAGAAGCATTGAGCACGCTTAGATCGCCTGGCTCGAGCGCTTAGTAGACGCAAATCATGAACAGGGATGTCTCAGTACTGACATGGGAAAAACAGAAACCGTCCGCTGCACCAGAAAGAGAAGAGATCTATTCCATTGAGGACCCGGGGGGGGTACGTTTGTCGTCGTGTGCCATGGTAGAAAATAGCAAAGGCTGCTTTTGGTCTTGTATTGGGAGTTTTTTATGGTTTTGTGTATACACATACAATGTACAGTGGGGGTTGTATGCCATCTGAAGAACTTGTAGAGGCAATTTACGCGGCAAACGGCTTGGATGACGCGCGGCACGACACCTTGTATGTACAGCTGAAATCCCGTCGAGTTATTTACGTGTGTACGGATGGATGTATGTACGCTGCTGGGTATGTACCTAGATACGACGTCTCGAAAGACATGCACCGCGGCACTGTGTGTGCTGTAGAATGTGGATGCACATGCCTTTCCTCCCTTTTCTTGCTTTTGCTGCTTATGCGCGAGGTGAATGTTGAAGGAAGCCGTGGTGTTTTATCGTGATCCTTCCGAGCCTCACCACGTTTCCTTCCTCGTGGATCGAAAGCTTGTGGATACAGACTAATCTACTCCTTCCTGCCCTTATGAAATACTTTTTTATTTTATTTTTTTGAGTGGGAAAAAAACACTTACGACTTACCAAATGCTCAGTCACATCACCATCACCATCACCATCGCATGGCATGGCATCGTATCGCATCTTGCTCGGTCTGCCCTACCTGCTCCACTCGGCCCAGTCTCACCTCACACACCCCCCCAGAATTCAAATCCCCTCGCCGGCGCAAGTGGGCTGCACCTGAGACGTCGGCGTCTCAGGTGTCAGGTAGATTGTCTGGTAGCAGCGGTGGGCAACTCCAGTGGGGAGGGCAGAAGGGGGGGGGGGGGCGGGGGTGGTTTCGGAAACTCTCCAATCACGACCCGCACGCGCCACTTTATCGCCTTGCCATGGTTCGAACCAGACAGCAGACATATTTTATTTTATTATAGGAGATTTTTTTTTTTTTCTTTTCATCGAGAGCGCGAGAGCGGCGGGCGGATGCCATGCCATGCGTGCATGTATGTATGCACGTATGCATGTATGCATGTGATGCACATGCAATGCAATGCACGCTACGGTTGATGAAGGCTCCTCCCTCCGAACCCGGGGGGGGGCGGCGCTCGTCCCCTTTTTTTGTGAATCATCCCTCCCGATGCCCATATATTAAAAAAAAAATGAATAGAAAGAGAAAAGAAGCGGGGTGCGGGTCTTAGAGAGAAGTAAAAGAGGAAACAAAAAAAGAGCAGGGAGTAAGCAGAACAGAGTAAATGTTAAACAAAAAAAAAAAACCCGAAAAAAGACAATCAGCACACTGATGTTATTGTCTTATGGTCAGGTATTTTGGGCAGCAGCAGCAGTGAAGAGTATGTGCTTTCCGGCCACGGCAACAGCCCATCAGAAACGCAGCGCTACTAGAGACCATAGAAAGGGTTGGGGGGTCGGTGTGCCTATTTTATTTATTTTTTTATTTTTTGAATCTCGAAGCCTCCTTTTTTTGGTCTTTTAATTCCCGGATAGGTAGGTATGCACGTAGGGTAGACACATGTATTTTCAAGGTGGCATGTCATGCCGTGTCGGTTTGTCGTTTTCTCACGCACCTGGAGGTGGCAGTGCTGTCTTTTATTTTTTTATATTCATGCGAGCTACATGTTCGGGGCCCTCATACTATATCGCGTTCTTGGCTGATACAGTGTACCTCTTGCTGCGTGTGTTCTTTGTTACGTCGTTCACGTTCCCATGTTGGGGTATTCGTATATCTTGAATCCAGGCTAGATGAGAAGGCCAGCACCGAGAAGCGCTGTGGGGGGGGAAAAAAGGTGACCATGTATGAATTCATCCACAAGATGAGGTCCTTGGTTTATTTCGGTTGGCACTGCAAATATTCGCCAATATCTATGACTGATGCGCTCGAGGCCCGGAAATCCTTATAATGCACTTACCCTGGACCTATGCGGCGAATTCTATTCCATTATATAAATTATCGTATTCACTCTTTTTCTTTGTTATGCCACGGGCGTGTTTTTTTTGTGGTGTCTTTAAACGAAATTTGTCACTACTGGTCAATGTGCGTGCAGATGCAGTCGCAAGGTAGTCCTCAAATTGTCTTGGCAACTCTACCACATGATTTCTAGAAAACGGACTTCAACGTGTCTAGAAAGTGGCTGTCACCCAGGATGCCTCGTTCCATCTGAATGTACATACTAAAACTAGTTTGCTTAATTGTCATGCGCCTTCTTTTGTCAAGACAGTATTTCTGTAATGAGGCATTACATCTCATGAGGATATATACGATAAAAAAGAAACATGTTATCAAAACATTAATGCGCGCACAAAAAAAAAAGCAGAACGGGAATGGACAAAAAATGAATGTCCACATGAGTGGACCTAGGAAGCCGCCCGAGGGGGGTCTCGAACCCCCAACCTTGGGATTAAAAGTCCCACGCTCTAGCCATTGAGCTACCCGGGCTGTGCTGTAATGATTGGTTATCTGTGCTCATAGTCAATATTATATAGAATACCAGAAAAAGCCCAGCACACAGGCCGGACTGTCACACACGTCCTCACCGGACCCACTGCCTCCAAAAAATCTGGATGAAGCACTGAAGACTCCCTCGGTTGATTCTGTATATCTTGAACTGATCACGACATTACTACGTGTACCCACATTGATATTATCCCCTGCAGACTGATCACGGAATAAGCTTCAAATTTCCCGATCACCAGGGCCCCTCACCAAAACTTCGCAATCATGCCTGGCCGCACCACAAAGATTGATCCTCCTGCAACACAGGACATCAACATGCAGGATGTGCCGCCATCGGCGCAACCTGCCACTACCGAGGACACTGAAATGGAGGAAGATGCTCATAATGGTAATACAGAAGTGGAAGAAGGGGAGGAGGAGGAGGACATTGAGGCCCAGAGAGTCAAGATTGTACGTGCCTTATCCCGTGCGCGATTCTAAACTAGGCCTGCCATCTTCTAACCGGCCTCCAGCTGCCCGGCTCAACAGACACGGCTGCCTCATTCGAGTTCACTGATGAGGGACATACCCTCGGCAATGCCCTTCGATACATCATCATGAAGAAGTAAGCAAGGCATCCATGATTTCACACAAGTTTTTGAATTATATATTAACTTTGTTTCTTGTAGCCCGGACGTTGAATTTTGTGCCTACACAATTCCCCATCCCTCGGAGCCAAAAATGAACTTTAGAATTCAGACATATGGTAAGTCTTGCTATATTGGCACAAAGCTTGTCTCGATGTTGGACTGACCATTTCGCCTCCTCCTTAGACGGTGCGGCTGTCGATGTTCTTAAAAAGGGATTGCATGATTTGCAAGACGTGTGTGACGTTGTCGCCGATGAATTCTGGGCGAAGAGGCAGGCCTTTAACTCGGAGCAGTGAAATGAGCAATGATTTTTTTCCCCCTTCGTAAAAAGCATAGTGCTCTACGGAAACGGCATCAGATGTCAAACCAGGAGGGCTCATCAGTATGCATGATTTTATTCAGAGTCACAGCATCAAAAGTCTTCGAGATCAACCTGGAATAGAGGAGCTTGTGGCGTTGCTGGGTGGACCCGTTTTTCTCTCTTTGATTTTTACCTTTAGCATTCAAATAAATTATGTACATGAGCAGTCGTTGTTTTCTTGTTGGCTAATTGCGGCCCTGTGGATTGCGTCAGTGCTACTGATTACATTTGGAAGCGCTCTTGGCAGAATGGAGGACACAACGACGAACCTCCAAGAACCCGTCCATGAAACTTGATGGGAGTCTCTTATCTCCTCTAAAGTTCTCTTCTTTAAAATAAGACATGACATGGGTGGTTTGCTTCCAGAAATTCATCGTTTCCTATATCGGGGAAAGAAAGTCAACAATCTCAACACTACTGTATCCGAGGTTGCCTGGCTGATGTAGCGCGCTGTACCTGGTATTCGGCATGGGACTTGAAAAGGAGGACATCAACCACGGAAAGCTTGTTGGCAAAGCGGTTTCGCTCGAATTCTTGGCGTACGCGAGTTCGAATGGCGGAAATGGGCAGAGGCATGTTGTACATAGTTTGAATTTCGGGAGCCTAGAAGTTAAGATGTCGTTTTAGATTCCATTGCTTCATTTCAGGCGAAATCTTTCTTAAACCCAACGAGCTAATCTGAAAGACGACATGTCGTAAATCGATGGAGTGATGTGCTCGATGAATCCATGGGAACAGCATTAGGACATACCGCTCGAATCCACTCGCGGTAGGATGAGAGAACTCGACGTTTCGCATCGGACCAGCTGGCCGCTGAGTAGAATGTTAGCTTTGATAGGAGGGTGAAATATTGTGGTAGAACACACATTGCGCCGTCTTTTTGGCGAATTGCGTCGGCGTGATAGCCATGGTTGGCGAGTCAATGCTTCCCAACCTCGTGGATCGCTGAGCTGTGACGTTGAAGCTAAAGGCCCAGTGCTATCACGAACTCATATGGGAATGTAAGTCACGTGAGTATATTCCCGCCACACCACTGCCACATCTTGGTCACGCCACAACTTCAAGGTGCGATATGCCATCTTTGCCCACTTGTGATCTTCAAATTCCTTGTTTGTTTCGACGTAAAACCGGTGCGGCCCCGTCCTCAGACAATCTCCACGAGGAAGAAGCTAAGTAGAAGCTGTTATACGAGAATGCCTGCTATACGTCACTCCTCGAAACGAAAGCCGCCGCCCGACGGCTTCAGCGACATCGAAGATGACCTACTTATCTTCTCCAACAAGATGAAAGATGCCCAAAACAAACCTCCACCTCCCGGTCCAAAACATCAAGCACAATGGGAAATTTTCCAAATCTCCCATCAGAGAAGCCGCTACATTTACGATCTATACTACGAGAAGGAAGCCATCAGCAAACAACTGTACGACTGGTTGCTGAAGAATGGATATGCGGATGCGATGCTCATCGCGAAATGGAAGAAGGAGGGATATGAGAAGGTCAGTTTATTCAATGACCCGAGAGTTCCCATACAACGGAATGATTCTCTAACGTTTTTATAGCTTTGCTGCCTTCGATGTGTGCAAACGAAAGAGACGAACTTCAACAGTACCTGTATATGCAGGGTCCCACGCGCTGAACTCAGAGAAGGCCAAGAAGACCGGCAGTGCGTCAGCTGTGGATGTCGAGGATGCGCTTCCTGCGACTAAAAGGAGAACGAGACGACAATTTATGACGAAAGAGTACAAGGTACGGCGTTTGGGCGTTGAGATTGAAAACATGTTGGATGGAACGGTGGTGAAATATTTTTTGAGCATTCTGGAGCTGTTGTGAGCTTTCGCCAACGGAAGCATGAGGTAGATATCCTTTATCTCATCACAGTGTACCATCTGTTCCATACTGATTACCATGATCATTGCACAGATTTACTATGTAAGAGTGTCTTTCATGACTTTGAGAATCCTGCACGACCACGACCAAATCGAACACTGGTAGGGATAAATTGCAATGCTGACATAGCCCCCGTAAGACCCGCCATCTCCGCATCAACGCTATGGTTCGTCTGCGGCTCTTCTCTCGTCGATCTTGATGACTTTTGGTCGGACATATCGTCCTTTCCAGTTGAGCCAGGCTCCTTTGCCTGCGTGATGCCGGCTCCGCTTCGCGATTCTTTTGTCATAGAAGCTGTGGAAGATCGCCGTCGATGATGATTTTTTTCATTCAACAGTGAACGTCGCCCATCGATACCATCCTTTGTTACTCCAAAGAAGAAATTCCTTGGGTACATGTGTTTGTCAATCATATGAAGCCGACGCTTTTGATGAGTGAGACACTTTCGCTCACAGCCCTCTACGAAGCACGAATACTGCCACGAAAGTCAGTTTCTGCGCCAACAATCTTGTAGTGCGTAAAAGGAAAAAATATTTTCGCTTACCGTGTGCTCTCCCCTATCTCTCTTGATCCTTACGAGAGGGTCATGTGACTCTTCAATGTGCACACTGAGCAGGTGCTCAGATGGAAAATTCTTACGGCATTCAAGACATCGATTTGTGTGAAACGTATTGTAGTGAGATTCATACTCTTGATATGTCTTGAAAGCAAGTGGTTCTCTATGCGGTGGCAGAAAACATTTCATCGTGGTTCGGTGGCTAGCTTCGTCTTCGGTGTCCGAATCAAGCAAAGGTGATTTGGCGTTGGGCAAATTTGAGTTTCTCGTGGAGAACCGCTCAAAGTCCTCAAACTCGAGGCTGTCTATTCCCTCGCCGAGCTCTCGTGAGCGCTTCATTCTATAAATCAAGATTTGCTGGGGTGAGATATTCACTTTAAAGCGCAGCAGCCAACAAGCCAAACGGTACCCCGTCTCAAACTAAGTTCTCAAATCTTTAAAGGCGTTGGAGGATGGGCAACAGGCCATGCGCAGATGTGGTTAGAAGTTAGAATTCTGGAAAGAATCTGTTGCCCAAAATGGACACCTGGTTCATAGCTAGCAAAGCCTTTCCGTGAAACCACAGAAGAGGACCAGTGAGAAAGAGCTGCCGTCATGCACCTAGTCAAGATGATGTAGACATGAGGTGAATTAGCAACACCACGTGCCGCATTATGTGTAGCATCATGTGAGGCAATAGAAGGCGAAAGTGGGATGTGTGGGGCCCGAAGACTCCTCGCCAAATAGAAAGCCAGGACATGACACGTAGTAGACACCTAGGTACCGAAGGTTTTAAACAAAAACATTGAGTTGCTGCAGCCTCGTAAGGCACACAGAAGTACTGTATACGGATACTTCCCACCAAGCCAGGACCAGCCTTAAAGTCAGGCCCATATGTATGCAGCCCCAAGCCGCAGCCGAAGAAACCCCAGCCACTAGTGGCAAACCACCTACCCACACCCACTTGCAGGTACTAGTTCTTGTTGTTCGTCACCCTGAGGGGTTCAATCAGTCATCGGCTCACCTTTTTGTCTCTACAGGCTCACTTCGCAATTTTATATTTCTTCTTCGCCTTCGCCACGCAGCAGGGTGCTGCCAAGCTCGACATCAACGACTTTTCACCCGCACTCGGATCACCCTGTACGCCTTGTTTCTTTTTCTTCCCATCGCTTGCGCTGTTCGCCCGAACTGCAATCTTCTCCAATGATTTCCTCCCCGGCGCAGCAAGTAGACCTCCGCGAGCCGAGCCTGATACGAACCGTCGCCCTTCGCCGTGACTCTGGCTTGTCGGTAGTCTGAACGTCGCGCCGAAATATCATCCAAGTTGTTGCGGTGACTATCGTTCATCTACAGTCCTGATAGCATGAGGTGACAAAGCCTTGATCTTTTCTCGTTTCACTCACTTTTTGCGAGTTGATTCGGCCCGAACAACGCTTTCGAGCCCGCGCCTTTTCACGCGCTCATTTTCTCACCCGAAGCAAAACATCATACGATTGATATGGCAACGACTACGCCTCAGGCCAGCTCGTTCTGGCAGTAAGTCTGGAAACATTGTTGCTCAAGCAAGAGGAGAGACGACTTTTTGAGGCGCTTGAACAGTGCACAGAACACAAACTAACGCTTTGGATCAACAGCCAGGCTTTGAAAATAAGGAAACACTTGCTCAAGCAGCTTGAGAGGGTCCACGCCGAGGGTACTTGTCGAGTAGATTTGTCTCAGTTTGTGGCCATCGAAAGCCTGCTGGAAAAGTATGCGCCAGCCGAGCAGCTTTCTGTCTTTCTACGCCGTCCCTAACTGTCTCATAGATTTCGACTGTCCTTTGTTCACACCATCTTCCTGGATTTTCAATGGGCCGTCAAGGAGAACGCGGAGGAAGCGTTGTGGGGCCTACATACCTCGATCAACACCGAATATCGTCATATCCAGTCTAGACTCAAGCACACCTCCCATGCGGTTGAGAGACGCAAGGCGGAAAAATCATATTACAACTTCCTGCGCGTTGCGCAGAAATTCTACAAGGGATATATTCAGCGATTGACGGCACGATATGATGTTCCCGAGCTAAGACGAATTGCCGACGGGATAGAAGCCCAGCAAATGGAGGGCACAGATCAAATCAGTCCTGTGCTCACCGAACTTCGTGATATGGTCTTACAGTCGTGTCACTCCACGCTTTTGCGCATGGGCGATCTTGCCCGTTATAGAGCTCAGGCAAAACACAAGAACTCCGGCTATGAAACTGCTTTGACTTATTACAGACTTGCACATCAATTAAACCCCGAGTCTGGGCACTCATATCATCAGATGGGAATCGTTCATCAATATCAGGGAAACCACCTGGACGTCGTCTATTACTTCTATCGCTCATGGGCCGTTGAGTCTTCACATCCATTCGCAAAAGCCAATATTGAAGCCGAGTTCAAGTCTCTGCGACTGCCCAGAGCGAGACACAATGCTTCAGGAACCCAGGATGCATTTTCCTTGTGGTTTGTCAAGTTGCATGCGCTCTTCTACAAAGGGGAAAAGTTCACTCAGCAGGCAGAGCTCGAAGGTGAAATTATGCATAGACTCGAGATGGCGTGTCACAGTGAGAAGTCGACGGAGACTTTACTCAAGATGACTCTTATAAATATCGCTGCCCATCATATTGCTGCAGCAAACTATACCGGTTCGTGTTTTTTTTTTTGCTTCCATCCCGCTGAATTTTAACAACGCATTCATACTTACTTTGACTATAGAATCGCAGACGTCGGCTGCGTCTCAATTTTACCATTTTACTTTGCGATTTAACGCCTTGTTTCTGTCTCATTTTTGCGCAACCGTTGAAACCGAGCTCAAGGAAGCAGTCTCTGTGGATGAAAGTAGCAGCGCATCTAGTCAAAGTGCCAGGATTACACCAGTAGTAGAAGCTCTGCTACCAATTTTGCGAGTATACAGCATGTGGCTAGCCGCCCGGCGTCAAGAAATTCGCGATGCCGCAGTAGCGTTCGGCGGAGTGGTACCCTCGTTGGTACAAAACTTGACCAAAGTTTTCACCTTACTATGTGTCTTCAGCTACAGCCAGGATGGTATGGCATCTTGTCCATACCTGTTGCCTGAGGACACCGGAATTCGAGGCTTTGTACCTTTGTCAGAGAACGTGATCCCCGAAGCCTGTCGATGCTTCTGTAGTGAAGATGGCAGTCCGAAGACCTATCTTGAGGGGCAGAGTCCCCGAATGAAGCCTGCACAGGAAAGCTCGGCTAGAGTCTTAGATATTCTTCGCTGTGCCTACTTCCTCGCCGAGGACGCAACATTGCCAGTCTCATACAGAATTGCAGACACCTGGCTCATATTCGAGTATAACCCCAGAGCCCTTTTCACTACCCCCGCTGCTCCTCCTGTTATCACGGTACCTCCGGTGGACTCTTCAAGAGAAATGCCCGAGGTCAACAATAACGAAAATGAAGAGGACAACAAGCAGAAGAAGAATAAGAACAAGAACAGTACCAAAAGCAGCAGTAGCAGGACGACCCAAAAATCGGAGAACCTTGTCGAGCCTCTTGAGCAATCGAATCAGACAATTAGTCACCAGAAACCTAACCATGTCGATTCTTGGCCACGTTCTTCTCGCGATGATCCATTGCAAGAATCAGAATTATTGCAAGAATCAGAATTCTCGGAAGACACAGAGAATAGAGTTATTGAAATGCTAACACCCTTTCTTAAACCGCCCACACCTCAGTCTCATCAGCAACAGGGTCGCTCTCCAACTGAATCATCTTACGGAATGCATAGCGGAACAGCGAATGAATTGCTGGCTTCCTATCAAACAAATCCAAGTCCAACCAGTTCTGACCCTTCAGGTGTCCCCTCTGGAAAATTTGCGCCATTACCTTGGGCTTGGTTCAACACCCCCAAGCCAGATGACGCAATGGGGAGTTTGACGCCCTCTGGTCGGAACGCCTTCTCCGCTCAGCCTAGCCCGTACGATTCACCAATGAATTCATTCGCTACTGGAACGTTGCTCGACGATCCATTCGCAACCCCAGGTCGAGAGTACTACGGAGCATTGACTAACGGAAATGCTCCGCCACGAAGTCGAGGCGATCACAGCAGTCCTGCTTGCTCTGGAGCCGAAGTCAATAACCACAAAAACAGTCTACTTCAAGCGTTTTCGGCAACAAACGTTCCACGCAGCTCTCCATTCACCCAATGGGCGGAGAACCAAAAGCCGTCCTCGGAAGAGAAAGACGGCCTCCTCTCTAGGCACTCGAGAGTGTTCGACCGCGCTACTGCTGCTTCCGCCCATCTGGAGCCTGCAAGCACGCCAGGCTTCTCTCATCCAAGCAGCCTATACCAGGGTACACCGGCAAATGTCGTCGGCCTAGGTCTGGAAACCGCTCCCGGCCAGTCTGTCGTCACCACAGATCTTGCAATGGGCGAAAACGCTGGACGATACTACCAGATTGACCAGACCACGTCCTACTATAATGATGCTATTATGCAGGCGGCCTACTACGGTAACAAGTGAGATGGCCTCCTGACATATTCCACAAAATCAAAAAACATGGGATCTATTTGTTCCATGTCATGTTCTCTGAACTCTAACCAAGTCGGGAGCGAGTGATGATTGCTTGCATTTGCCTGAGCGGTAGACGATGGCTGAACCGTCTTCATACCCGTACACGGCGAACTCCAAGCAAGCTGGGAATTCTACAATCGTTGGAGACACGGGTTCTACATATTATAGTAGCATCATGGGTCTTGGAATCGGGACAAACGACGAAATTCGCTATTCTTTTTGTGCATCATCCACGTCTATTTTGTTGATCATTTTCTCTGAATGTGCTTAGCCAAATAAACCAAGAATGACTGGATCGTGGAGGATACCGAATCGCTATATGCGAAGAGAGTCAATACTTCTGTGGCTCTTTTATTCTTTGATTCTTTTTTTATTGTTCTCCCTCTTTTCTTTCCTTTTTCTCCCGCCACGGATGTAAAACGCCGGTGTTGTTGAAACCGTTTCCTCTCAAAGCCCTCAACGCCGTGCAAAATTTGTCTTGGTCATCAATTTTTTTTTTCAATCCTGGCCTATAATGGTTTCAATAAGCGCCAGTGTATGTCTGCTTGGGAAAGGGGTACCTGCACAAAGAGTCGAGTTAGCCGATTGCGTCTTCAGTTTGCAAGAATGGAACGGGCCAGCTACTCGGTATGGGAGGAGTAGGGCTTGTGCCCGGCAGACGGTAAGATGTTTCTCTTTCTTGTCCCCGTCGTCATGATGTATGCGAATTGGTTACGGGAGGAGCAATTTGAATGATTTTGATGATGAGCTACCCAGACAAGACCGCAATGTCGTTTATTGCATGAATGGAAAGTGACGTGTGGTGTTAAATTGATCGATTGGAAAGGAAGAAAAACTTACGAAGGTCCGAGCTCCTGGATGCTCAGTCTAGCCAGCCACTGCCCCATGTCAATACTGGTGGTAAGGTCGTAGCCCTGCATGATACCAGCAAGAAGACCTCCGGCGAAGGCATCACCAGCACCGTTGGTATCGTTGATCTGGTCCTTGGAGATGGTGAGGATTCGGAACTCCTTGATCTGGTCCTCGCCCTGAACAGCGACTAAAGTAGGATCGGTGCCTTGAGTGATGATGGCAATTCGCTTTCGCTTGCCGTTTTCCTTGGGAAGATTGGCGAGGTGCTTGACAACATCCTTGGGTTCCTTGGAGGGCAGGTCGTGCGACTCGGCATAGGCAGCGGCCTCGGTTTCATTGCCAATGATATAATCCCAGTAAGGAGCGCTGGCATCAACGGGATCCTTGAAAAACTGGGGAATGAAAGGAGCGGAGAGGGACAGTACGAAGATCTTGTTCTTCTCGGCAGCATGCTTAGCGAGCTCCATGATAGCAGGGGGACAGACTATTGTGAAGGAGAGAGAAGGGTAAAAAATGACATGAATGATTAGTTTTTGATGACGGCACCAAGGGCATCAGAAGAGCATTTCAAGTGCTCACCGGTAAAGTGGTAACCACCAACATAGAACACCTCTGCGTTCTCAACCAAGCTCCAGATTTCGGGCTTCTTCAGATGCTCAAGGTCGTAGTGGTTGGCGGCACCCAGATCAGTGCACAAGCTGCGGTTGTGGCCAGTGATAACAACACCACAGCGGCCAGTCTTGTGCTCGGCGTCGACCCGGTATTCGACACGGAGACCAGCGGCCTTGACGGCATCGTGCATGATGGCAGAATACTTGTCATCACCAGCGCCGCCGATGAAAACAACGCTGTTTGGGGGCAGGAGATACTGGGCGCCACGGGCAGAGTTCTGGGCAGCACCACCGGCAATCAACTTGGCGTCGTAGTTGTTGAGGAGGTCCTCGTAGAGCGGCAGGTGCTTCTCCTCGGCGAGGATGGCATCGTTGGCCTTGAGACCGTACTTGGCCAGTAGTTCATCGTTCCCGAATGCCTGGATATCTATTCATTCTCGACAAGGTCATGGTTAGACGTGATGCTCTTGCAATGCCCTTATTGACATGACAGCTTCTCTCTGGAATTTCATGGTGGGGGTGGGGGAAAACCCCTCGGTGAGGGGGTGGAAGAACTTTGCAGCTTCGGAAAGAGCCGCAGGATATCGCAACACGATCATCTACTGGGACATACCGAGAAGAGGGTTCTCGAGGCAAAGAAGGCCGTACTCTTTGCACATTGTCAATGTGTGAGCAAGTAGGGTTTTATCTAGGGAAGGGAGGTGAGGCGTGTGAATGAATGTGAATTCTATAAGACCGCGGCAAAAGAGTAATAAGTTAGATTCGACAACGCAGCACAGTGTTCAGAAAGTTGATGCCGCCTGCGTCTATACCAGAGGAGAAATTAAGGTGGGGTGGCGGGGCAACTGCTTGACCGACTTGTGATGATGATGGGAGCGGCGCACTGCGAGTTTGGTATCATTTTCCTTGTGGAATCTGACCAATTAGCTTTCGGATGCACCAGATAGTGATCGCGCGAAGGCACAACTAACAACATTACACATACATACATATAGGTTCTTCTTATCGAAGCCAATACTCGACTGCGAGGCTGGGGCGTGTGAGCTTGTAGCAACCGAGCTTTGTATGAGAAGTGCCGGGTAGCTGTTCATCACTCTCCTGAAGTCTGGATTGACTTGATCAACATACCTTTGTCTACAGAACCTGCTCTTCGACATTGTATGGTATGTCAGTAACCTGGACGCAAGATGTCTTGATTGAGCCTCGAGCTTCGGCCGGTTCCTATGAGGTTCGCCAATTGCACACCAATAGACACATTGTTTTTTATTCTATAATGAAGCTAGCTAGCTGGTGTCCTCTGGTATATGAAGGGGGATGGTGTTCTATGATTTGATAGAGCGAAAATAATTGCTTCATAGTGCTGTCTCACGAGGCCCGATGTGAGCGACGGTCTCCTAATGACATCCAAGCCTATTGGTTGTAGCTCGCCCAGAGCGTATACCATGTCTCGTCATATCCACAGTCAAACTGAAGGCACACTATGCTATGCTATGAAGTGCTAAGTTTGATGAATTCGGTATATCGGACTCGTTTCGTCACCGAGGGTCACGTTTCACTCATCCTGTTTCGTCACGCTCGTAGCAAAAGGAAACAATTATTTTTGTGTACGCCAAATGCCATAGTACTTGCTTTCTGAGCTACCAGACCCCCGCTCGCAGCTGTACCATCGATAATAGAAGCAAGCAAGCCACTGTAACACCATCCCAATGAGATCAAAATTTTCCAACCCCTTACTCCTTCGTCTTCTGAGTACCACGCAACAGACCCGTCCTTCTGGCGGCAATAAGACCGGCCTTTTGTCCCTGGGCGGCGTATCGAGAGATGGTAGAAGCCTTACCAATGTGTTGATGGTTACCCTGCACAATTTGTCAGCATCACATTCAAAAGTCATACACCTGCACATATCAGAAAAACATACACCACCGTGAGGATGGTCCACAGGGTTCATGGCAACACCACGAGTCTTGGGCCAGCTGTTGCGCTTGACGGCGAACTTGTGCTTAGCACGAGAAGCCTTCAAGAGAGGCTTATCGGTACGACCACCACCGGCAACGATGCCGATCATTCCACGAGAGGAGGACGAAACAATCTTCTTGGCGCCTGAAGGAAGCTTGATACGGGTCTTGCCCTCATCGGGGTTGTGGCCGATGACAGTGATGTAGCCACCGGAGGTGCGGCCAAGTGAGCCACGGTCGCCGAGCTTCTCCTCAACGTTTGAAACGACGGTACCTTCGGGCATCTCGCCCAGAGGCAGAACGTTGCCGACTGTCAGAGCAGCCTTCTTTCCAGCGTAGATAAATTGGCCAGTGTACATGCCCTCGTTGGCGATGAAGGTCTCGGAGACCTGCTTGTACTTGTACGGGTGGCGGAAAGTGACCTTGGCGAGGGGAGCACCACGACCTGAAACACAAAAAAAAACCGTCGTCAGCCTTTCTTCTTGAAGCGCAATTCCTGATTTTCGACATTGATTGTATAGTCGGCGGACTGGATATTTCAAGACTAACCAGGGTCGTGGATGATGTCCTTGACTACACCGCGGACGTAGCCATGGCGTTCGGCGTAATCGAGAGTGCGGAACTTAGCAGGAGCCTTGTTCAAGCGCGTGTTGGCCGCTATTCCCTCATGTCAGTAAGACTTGATCCCTTGTCGCCGTCGTTGGATACCGGAGTCGGAGATCTTCGTAGATGGTACTGACTGAAAATAGATCCACGACCCTTGCGCTGGTTGCGAATAACTCTACCCATGGCGGCTCGTGTAGGCTCGATGCAGTCGTTCGAGTTTACTGTGGTAGCGTGATGCTGTCAGTCGAAAGCCGAGCCGAGGACTTTGAAATTGAGGCGATATTTACCTGACTCCCGCCGCTTAGTGTTTTATTGGAAGGGGCGATGACTGTACACCTGATGATATTTTTTTTGTGTGCGGGACCTTGCGAATACAGTGGAGGAGCCCTGAGCACGTGATCGTGGTGGTAATTGCCAGGCAAGCGAGCTAACCGCAGTAAGCCCAATCATATAGGGGCGGCTGTTTTAAGAATGCATGAAGTCTAAAGCCCCCACATTTTATATCGGGCCTCTTGTTACGTCGAGTCCTCCCTAACCAACCCAGCCCAGGCCGACAAACGCCAACCTGCCTGCATGTTGTATGGCGTCCCATCGTGTCCGCCTTAATCACAAAGCTCTGTTCTGCTTGTCACGGCATGGCATAGGCCAGCACCGTGACTTCTCTGGCCTCTGTATCTCTGCCTAAACGGTTCTCACGATGATTGTCTATGCTGTCATCTTCTCCCTCAACTAGTTCCTTAATAGTGGTGGAGCATAATAAATGCTAACTGGACGCAGCTTTGAGATCTACCTCAATTTTCGTCTTGATTCACAGCCAGTGGACGAGATCTCGTGGATGAAGTGATGGACGGGACCCGGAGTTCTGCAGCACCGACCGGGGATGCAGCAAGTCCGGGATTTCCCACCGCTGCGTCAGAGCACCTCATATTGCCCATAGCAATGTTATACCAGACAGCCAGACACTCGACGGCGCAGTGTTGAAAATTTGCACCAACTGAGATAATATACGTCGAAACTGGCATCGGAAAATTCCAGGACTTGTATCAGGCGGCAGAGGGGACTTTACCGCATTGTGTAAGCACTACGATTATCATTTGGTCACCTGTCCTGAAGCCAAGAGGGTCGCGGTGACTGACTATACTCCAAACAGCTGCCACACGATTGCTGCAACGCATACCGATAATGCCTTCAGCATGAAGTGGCACACGGGAAATGCATTTCATGATACCCGTACTCGACTATGCTCGTCGGGTGACCAGATCATAATGGTCAAGCCGAGAAAATCTTCACGGTGCAGGAGGCAACTCGCAATGCGGCAAGTGCTGAGTATGCGGTGGTTGACTCCATAGTTTAATTACCGTGCGACGATCGCTCTGCATCACTGATGCTGCTGCTGATTGCAACACGCGACACCAATTTGGCACTTCAGAAGAAAAGAAAGTGAAAAATGTGGCGAGCTGGCTGGGCTAAGCGTTGCCACTTTGAAAGTCAACCTCACAGTACGCTGGACCTCACAGTACGCTGGAGACAGCTTGTGGAAGAGTTAGGAAGTCTCACGAGGCATGAGTGTCAACTTAAGATCCGTATATCAATGCGGTCGAGGATCACAAAGTGAGCAGTCTGGCATCTGGTCCAGTTTTTATTAGACTTTAGGTCACAGTCGTGATATTGTAAGAGGCCATTGTGCTGGTGCAGATTGGTGCGTCTTCGGGAACAACGTCTGTGAGAGACTAGACCACGAGTTGAGATTTCGAGTGGTGGTAGCAAGACAAAGGCATGACAAGAGGAACAGTTGGAAGGGAGCGGAAGAGCAGTTTGTCTCAATTCTGACATTGATACGAACTGGATTTGTCATTTAGGCGGCGCATAGAATTTCGAGGCTCTTGAACCCCTTACTCATCCAATTGGCTTGAACCTGATTTGTGGTGGTATGAACGTGGGTTTGGCCTAGTGCACGCTCAACGACGCAACAAGCACGACTTTCGGCATCCCTCACTTCTCCACCTACCGCGAAGTCATCCTGCACTGCGGACACAACCAATATGTCTGCTGATGAAGACTCCTCTGATCTATCGTCCTTGTCGTCGCTGTCCCCTGTTCCATCAGATGCTGAGCTCGACGATATCAGCGACGATGTGGCGCCACAGCCCAATGGTGGCATTTTGAAGTTCTTCCCCAAGCTCTCCCAACAGCCGGCCAGGGAGCCGTCGCCACCGCCGCGAAAACGATCGCCATCACCACCTCACGAATACGTGCTTGCTGATAATCCCGATATTGCCGTAAGTACCCAAGCTTTCGATTCTTATTCTTTAGTTCAGCTTGTCGGCTCTTTTTTTCACGTCTATAGCGCCGAAGTCGCGTTGATGGGTGGATTTGACGCGAAACTTCGCGTGTCAATTTGTCAAACAGTAATCAAGCGCTTACTTGGCCACAGTTCATTGTAATGTTTAGGAGCCGGTTTAGCGACGCATTCCCGAAATCTCTCCCTCATTTTGGACCACAAGAGCTGGAACGCGACATAGTCGAGTCCATCCCTGGCGATCGAGCTGAACAGTTTTTATGCGCTGTGTTGGGGTTATTGTTGAATCGAAAGCAAGATGTCAAGTAAGCCGAGCCTTGCATAATACCATATCTGTATCAATTTCTAATTTTTTTCTTGCTTTCTCACAGACCGGGACATTATGGAAGAGCTCTGGAAGATGCGATTGCGTCTCACAGGAACCAATGGCCGCCATCTTGGGCGGAGAAGAACCCGCTATCGGGTGGTGCAGGGTTTAACTCGATGACACCATCTGAAAGGGTACGTATTGATAGGATGAAGAAGCTGGAAGCTGCTGACAGAAATAATAGCTTGCGCTACTACGGACCTTGATTCTCTGGTCTATGGCTTCTTCCGATAACGTCAAGGCACTGATCAATCAATCATATAAGCAAAATCGCCACGAGGATGATTTAAATCAGCCAAGGTCGGTTCAATCTTGGGGCTCTGACGGAGACAAGAGACGCTACTTCTTAGTTGAAGGTCAAGATGACACGAATTTCCGGATATACCGGGAGAGTAATCCAGCCAGTACAAATAGAACCTGGCGGAGTGTTGCTGGATCCATCGAAGAATTGCAAGCTCTCTGTGAGAGGCTCGAGAAACGAGATGGCGGTCCGAAAGCCAAGAAGTTGGCCCGCAAGATGCTGCAAGTTATTCCTCGCTTCATGGCTGGCGAAGAGGTCAGTGCTATGAACTTGCCCAAATGCTGCATTTGCCTCCGTATCCATGGTTCTTGGAGAAAGAGATAGCTAGATTAGTGCAGGACTGATGGCTGACATTTCAAACAGAAACGCAAGCGCCGCGAGTACCGTCAAATGCGAAAAGAACAATTCAAACGTCCAGAACCTGGCTTTTCAATGTACGAGGGACGAACACGCGGTAAACGGATCAAGTATACATTTTCAGATGAAGAAGATGGCTTCTACTCCGATTCGACAGGCTATCGACGGTCTGCTCGGAATACTGGTGCGAACACGCCGGCAGAAAATGGACCAACTACGACGTCAAGTGGCAGACAAATCAAAGTACCTCCTCGGCTGAACATGGTGGCCGGCGACAGTGCTTCTGAGAGCGTCCAAGAAGAACAATCCGAAGTGGAACACGACCGCTCAATAGAAACAGCCGAAAGATCCAGGCGTTCAGCAGCACACCAGAGAACCAGCAACGGGCAGATCGATGTATCGCGAGAAAGGGAGAGTGCTGTAGAAAGCGAAGACGACTTTGGGGACGATGAAGACGAAAAATATGTTCATGTGCCGGCTGAAGAATCCGAGGACGAGGATGAGAACGAAGACGAGGACGAGTTCTTCAATGAAGAGGCAGCGGCGGACGGCGATGTTTCTGAAAAGCCCCAAAGTCTGGTCGTGAAGCTTTCTGTTACATCACCGAAGCTGAGGACAGCATTGACTCCATTCGATCAGACACCAAATATGCTTCCTACACCAGATGCACACGACTGGAAGATTGACGCCAACGTGTCGGAATCTAAGACGGTCGAGATGCAAGATGCGCTAGTGGCTGGAGCCACATCAAACCTGACAAAATCGTCTAAAAAACAACAGTCTCCGCCGTTAATGGCTAACACGCGCCAGACGGAAACACTGAACAGTCCCACCAATCCCACCGAAGAGAAGAATCATATCGATGCTCAAGGCTTGCCAGAAGTTATTCCTACATCACTAGCTTTCCGTGGTAGCCCGGAAAAGCCTCGTGCTCAAATAGCCTCGGCCCCTGAGGCTGCGAACGATTCTTAGGGAGGATTGATTAGGAAGTTGATTGCATCCGGGTTTCTCGGCGCGGGAGTTTTGGAACAAATTATCTATGATTACGAGATGTACTATATACCGATGTCTTTTTTCCCCCTTGTTCTAGTAAAATAATGACCTGGAAAAGAGACAATGCCGCGACGTTGGTCCAAATCTTGGAACCATCACGGCAAATGGGATTTTTTTTTTTTTTGGAAAAAGTTCCCTGGAAGAAATCAAGAGGTGGTTTACATGGGGTCGTGATCCCCCACCCTCTCTACGGTGCATTCACAGACACAAAAAACGCGAGGATCATTGATGGGCGTGTACATGCATGAGAGATGAAGCCAGGGGCATCCCGGTGACCTCGTTGTTCGTGTCAATCATGTAGTTATAGATGAATGTCTGTAGAAGTCGGAGTATATAATATTTTTACATCTTCCTATTGGGTAATGTCCAATTATTGACGCCGTACCACCACCTCCTCACACGTGAACCTGCTGTGTTACCATGCAGTTTGGCGCTTTGATTCCAATACTGCCAGCCACATAACAGCAGGTTGTATATCACGCCCTGTGCTAACGGCAGTAGAACCTGTAAGCGGAACGTCAGTTAGTCGTCGCGGACAATTCTCCTTCTTCGGCAGGACGTTGACGCAGATATCCACGAGGTTCTTTTTTTGTTCTTTGGTATTACCTGATCCCTGCCTGTGATGAGAAGCACTTTCCACCACGTGTCCGCGCGAGAAATACTCCGCAAGTAGCTTTGCTCGAAACGCAGATCTGGTAGGGGTGGGAGATTGTGGGACTTCCGAGCTGGTCGCAAGACACTGAAGGGGATGTCATCGTCGTCATCGCGGTCCAATTCGTGACTCATGCCGTTATCACTGGAGTGAGGACTGTGAATGGTATACTGCTCCTTCTTGTCGGCGGCTGTGGAAGGCGCCGCGTCGAAGTCGAGGTCGGGGTGTGATCGAATGTGGCCTGCCTGGATGGTCTCGGCGACCTCTGTCACCACTGATTGTGCGTCCATGTTGGGGAAAAGGGATGAGATGGCAAGAAGGCAGGAGCGGAAAGAAAAGGGAGTGAAATTGTTAGCTACGAATCAAAGAGTGATATAATGGATGTGATGGTCTTGATACGATATACGATAGCATGAAGCGTATGATGCGGCTCGTGTTGGAATGGCTGTTGCACGAGAGACATGTTCTGCCGGGCGGTGAGCACATTGAATGACTGACGGGTCCCACATGCTTGTGAGTACTGCAATGCGCACCATCAAAAGAGGCGCGGAGTACATGCACAATCAAGATGTCTTTTTACGTCGAGCTGGCCGCTGTCATGATTCTTGGAGCTTTGAAAGAAGTGAATGCGAGACCGATTGATGGAATAGACAATTGACGGGGCCTGACGTTGCGTAGTGGTCTGTTCCAATGCTGCCTAACAGTCATGTCTGGCACCACCAGTGCGCTTTTCCTCGTAGGTGTGTCGGAAGGTCCACAGGGCATAATCACATTTATTAGGCTGGACGGGTGGGGGGGAGAGGGAGGGGGGGTTCCCATCAATGGTGGGCGTGGTGCACATATTCGTAACTCAAGTGGACTAGACATTGCCATGCAGCAGTGGCTGAAGTATCTACACCGAGGTAGTACCTAGCTCTAGCACTTCTTTAGTTGCAAGAACACAAGTACTTGTATACTTGAGGTACTTGACAGGCCGAGCACCAGCCATGATGGACAGCCGCGCTGTCCCGCGGCCTGGTGCTCCTGCAAGCCCCGAACCAGCAATAAATAGCAGAATCTGGCTCCCACATCTCACTCTTGGCCCATCGTACCTAGCACACCAGCCCTCCGGTCCCTCTCGCATTGCCTCTACTTTTCGACTCGACTGACTGCCAGGACGATTTCCTGCTCCGCGGGACCAACCTAATATTTTGTTCGTCGTCTTTTGATCGCAAACCGCCACCATGTCCGAAGCGCAAGCGAACGAGGCCGAGAGAAACGTAAGTTGACAACACGTGCGCAACGCAAGCACACGCACACAGCGAGAAAAAAATTGTGCTCGGGATCAGCCAGCCCCTCCCTCCTGGGCTGCCCCCTTTGAGCTGCCCCTGGGGCTACCCCTCCTGCCATCCATTCCCGTCTGGACAGGCCCGGGTCGACGTGTCCGTCCTGCTGCCCCGCCACGAGCGATGCGGGCGTCAGCGCATGCTCAACCGACAGACAGTCAGGAGCAAGAGTCTCATCGACGGCTCTGAACCCATCAAGAGGAAAGCTTGTTAGCTGACGCAATACTGTCAACAGATTGAAATCTGGAAGATCAAGAAGCTGATCAAGCGCCTTGAAGCTGCCAGAGGCAATGGAACCTCCATGATTTCGCTCATCATTCGTATGTGCTGCGTATATCTGTCTGTGTCTCTGGGGGCCTGCCCCACCATCGATTTTTTTTGTACTGACGAGAGAGCCAACTTCCAGCTCCCAAGGATCAGGTTTCTCGTGCTGCCAAGATGCTGGCTGAAGAATACGTGAGTCTGGTGCTTTTCCAGGTTCGTCATCTACCGACAGGCTGCCCATGCTGACGTGTCCGTCCTTTGCAGGGTACCGCTTCCAACATCAAGTCGCGTGTCAACCGACAGTCGGTCCTGTCCGCCATTACGTCGACTCAGAATCGGTTGAAGCTTTACAACAAGGTTCCCCCCAACGGCCTGGTCATCTACTGTGGTGAAATTCTGACCTCGGAAGGGAAGGAGCGAAAGGTCAATATTGACTTCGAGCCCTTCAAGCCCATCAACACCTCGCTGTATCTTTGCGACAACAAGTTCCATACGGAAGCTCTGGCTGAGCTGCTCGAATCTGATCAGAAATTTGGTTTTATTATCATGGACGGAAACGGGGCTCTTTTTGGCACCCTCAGTGGCAACACCCGTGACATCGTTCACAAGTTCTCCGTCGATCTTCCCAAGAAGCACGGACGTGGTGGTCAGTCCGCTTTGCGTTTTGCCCGTCTTCGCGAGGAAAAACGTCACAACTACGTTCGAAAGGTTGCCGAATTGGCCGTTCAGAACTTCATCACCAACGATAAGGCGAACGTGGCTGGTATTGTTCTCGCCGGTTCTGCCGATTTCAAGAACGACCTGAATGCTTCTGACATGTTTGATAATCGTCTCCAGACCAAAGTCATCAAGGTTGTCGACGTATCATATGGTGGCGAAAACGGCTTTAACCAGGCCATTGAGTTGTCGTCCGAGACACTTGGAAATGTCAAGTTTATTCAGGAGAAGAAGCTTATTGGCAAGTATTTTGAAGAAATCAGTCAGGACACCGGCAAGGTGTGCTATGGTATTGACGATACCTTGAAGGCGCTGGAGCTTGGTGCCGTCGAGACTCTCATCGTCTTCGAGAACCTCGAGATCACTCGTTGGGTCTTGAAGGACAGCAATGGCGACGAGAGTATCTTGCACTTCTCTAAGCTACAGGAACAGGCCAACAAAGACAAGTTTCTGGATTCTTCTACTGGCCAGGACAAGGACATTGTGTCACAGGAGTCCTTCTTGGAATGGATTGCCGAGCATTACAAGGATTTTGGCGCTGCTCTGGAATTTGTGTCTGATCGTTCGACTGAAGGCAACCAGTTTGTCAAGGGTTTTGGTGGTATCGGAGGCATTCTTCGCTACAAAGTCAACTTCGAGCAGTTGGCTGACGTCAGTGACGATGATGAATACTATGACGATTGACCTGTGGACCCCCTCGTCTCAAACGAGGGCTCCGCTCAAGTTCGACCGTCTACACAAAACGAGGATGACACGCGCTCCAATGGCGACGCGCCGAGATCGGCGGCCAGTGCCGCTCCGCTGTCGTTTGCACAGAAGCGCTTGATGCGCAATGCCGAGTCTGGTTCTGCGAAACAAGGCCATCAGGCATCGCGACCAAGTCCACTTCGTTCAATGATGACGGCTACTTGAGCTCATTGATTGGAACTGATCGGAGGTAAGACATCATCCACCCCAATTCTAGTGCGTTGCAATCTGCGTTCAATTCTCACGCGGTCAGAACAGGTGTCCGGGAAATTTCCAAGGCAAAAGCCCGCGGAAGAGCTTGTTGGATGGATGGATGCATGGATAGATGGAGAAGTCTTTTTTAGCAAAAGGGCCAGTTTGCACTGGGCGACGGATATCTCGTCCTGGTCTTATACGTGGACCATGGGGGCCTAGTCGTTCGGTGTACCTACTGTGTAATTAATATCATTGCATTGCATTGCTCCTGGTTCATGGTTCATGGTTCCTGACCCGTGCTTTCTGTCAGTTGGCAGACTGTAACCAAGAGAGTAGCTGCCTAATAAAGAGCTTTGACCTTTGAAGAAGACCAGAACCGACATTCAGTTACTTACTTTGAAAAAAAAAAAAAATAAGTAATGGATTTCAATCCCGCCTAGCCGAGCCACAAGCGCTGTGCTCTGCATGCATGTATGACACGCAAACCGCAAACGGCAGCCAGGCTAGCTAAAGTCCGAACTTCTCGCACCAGGCACCATTTCATGTGGGGACCGGCCAGGCTGCACGTCACACACATGTCTTAGTGTGGGGCGACGTGCAGCATCCGCAACAAGGCGCCAGCGCCAGGCCGGACTGGAACATTGAAGCTGCTTGGATGAGCCTGGACGCTCGCTGGGCTGGGAGCTGCCTGGCGGCTGGCGGCTGGCGGCTTACGGCTGGCGGCTGCACATGCATGCTGCATGCTGCGTGAGCATGAGAGCGAGGCAGCCTCCTGCATCCAGTTCTGGTCGATTCAAGGTTGACCTTTACCTGAGCTGCTGGTCGATTCCTTTGAAAGATACTTGCAGCCGCCAGTGAGCCGTATCTTCCGCGAGCAAACTGTTTGCTTCTCCGGACCAGAGCACAAGCATACGTGCTACTGGGGAGCGTCCTCCCTTTATTCCGAGTTGGCCGCCCGTCCGTCATGTCCTCGACCCTGCCCCTCTCGTCGGGAGGACCTCGTCGGCGAAACGACCGCGGCGTTCCCGTCGGCCTCAACGAAGCAGCGCTCGATTCGCCAACGTTTCGTGCCACAGCCGCCCACTTCATCGACCAGATAGAGGCAGTTGAGAAATGGCTCAACGGGTATGTGAGCTCGACCTCCAAGTTTGCCCACGAGATCCAGGGGCTCGAAGACACCATCAATAGCTATCTCACCAAAACGATGCCCTCGGCCATCGACGGTCTGATCGAGAGCGACTACGCCTGCCTTGCCTTGAAAAGAGTGGGCGATGGACAGCGCGAGTGCTGGACGCAGATTCTCAACAATGTCAAGAGAATGGACACCGCCGTCGTTGAGCCCATACGAAGCTTTCTGAACGGCGACATGCGCACATTCAAAGATATAAGGAGGAATTTGGAGCAGACGCAGCGCGCGTACGACTCCACCATTGCACGCTACGTCGGTCAGTCCAAGACCAAAGAGCCTTCCGCTCTACGCGAGGATGCGTTCTCTGTTTACGAGAATCGCAAGGCCTACCTGCAAGCTTCGATGGATTGCTGCCAGTTTGCACCACAACTACGATTCGCAATTGATAAGCTTGTCGTCCAGACTTGCTCCGACATATGGAAGGATTTGTTGCGTTCGAGGGATGCTATATCCAATGCGACGAGACGGACTCGAGAAATGGACCGCGTTCATGGATGGGCCAAGGAATTGGAGGCATCAGAGACTGTCTTCAAAAATGAGCTCCAATCCGCCCGGAGAGCACTAGGAGAGAGCACTCTCGAGGGCTTCAAACCATCCCGTGAGCTGGAAGATTATAGTGCATCCACAGTCCCTTTCTTGGGATCTCGAGGACCACTGAATCTACGGCCCAAAGCTGACAGCGCTGTAATCTCGGAGAAGCAGGGATGGCTATTCTTGAGAGTCATGTCCGGCAAGCCAGTCAGGTACACGTGGGCACGAAGATGGTATTACTGCCGTGATGGTGTTTTTGGCTGGCTTGTTCCGGGCTCTCAGGGCGTTCTCCAAGGAGATGAAATCGGCGTTCTGCTTTGCAATACAAAGCCTGCCGTGGGCGAGGAGCGACGCTTCTGCTTCGAGGTGAAAACGAAGAATCAGACCATGATGCTGCAGGCAGAACACCAGAAGGAACTCATTGAGTGGCTCGAGGTGTTCGAAGTGACCAAGAAGAAGGCATTTGAAACAAGCATAGGCAACAGCAACAGCAACAGCAAAAATTCCACTTCAAGTGGCGATGGTGCGGCTTTTTCGATACATCCGCCGAGCGCGCCAGAATTCTCGGCTAGACCCATTGAGCACTCAGCAGCAACGACTTCCACGGCGGCGGCGGCGGCGACGACGACGACGGTCGATGACGTCGTTCCGAGTTTTGAGCGTTCTGCCACGCTTTATGTGCCTGCACAAGAAGTGGCGAGACATAGCGTGGACGCCAATATGGGGGTAACAGTAGGACGCCGATCTTTTAGCGCGCTGGGAAAGGATTTATCTCGGGAAGATGATGAGAGTAGGCGGGATCATGCAACAAGAATTATCCAAAAGCTTGATCTTCACAGAAAGACCTATACGCCTGCTGGGTTAGCTGATCCTGGCACAGCCGCCCCAGGCTTGCCAACTTCTGGCATTGCCGGCTTGGTTTCAGCAAGTCATAGCCTACTGCCCGCTGGAACAATGAGCCCAGTTGGCATACCAAAGCAGTCTGTCAGTCTTCTCCCCACTCTGGACACTCGGCAAACCTCGCTTGCCCCGTCAACGTTGGCCAAGCCGCCCGCGACGACTGGGCTAAGCCGCTCCGCCGTCCTTTTGATGGCCGACAAGCGCTCGGCCACGGGAAGAAACATATTACCAACGTCAATTCTCGCGAATTATTGGGGAAGCAATCTTTGGACCAAGATTGATGCTCCAGAACAGCCCATACTGCCGAGGCTTGATCACGACGACCCGATCGGCATCGTTGTACCACAGAGCTCGCAGACGAGTCTAGTGGCGGCCGGATCCGAAACGCCAGTGAACCATTCTGTGCCTTCTAATTACCCCCCGGAATTGAGGGCCCAAAATGCCCAATTTCGTCTCCTTTTCCCAAACGCCGCGCCCGGCGAGAACCCAGTCCTCGTGTTTCGTGCGACATGGTCTAGCTCCAAGGCACGAGACTCGACTAATAATGGAGCGCTCGCTGGAGATGGCAGGATCTATGTCACACCGGATAACATGTACTTTTATAGCCAACAGATGGGCTTGGTCACCACGTACAGCCTGAGCCTGGACATCATTACCGAACTCACTACTGCGGCGGGCAGAGAATGTGATGTCATTTCCCTGCAACTTGACGACCAGGAAACAAACAAGACTGGATACGCACAAATTACCGTCAAGGTGTTCCTGGACGACGTCCATCTTCTTCACACGCGTTTGAATCTCCTGATCGATAACTTGCAAGCCGAAGAGCCAATGGATGCGCAGGATCTTATCGCGGCGCTGATCAGTGTGGAAAAAGAAGAGTTTGAGCGACCGAGTGCTGGTGCCGAGAGCTGCGAAGAGGCGTCGGCGCACACCACAGCCGTTGATGATGATGGTGGCACAACGTCCGGCAGACCGGCGCGACGCATTCAACATAATTTCGGCCTGCCTCTGCAGCCTTCTAGGTCTCATGGGCGGATACCAGGAAAACTGCACCTTCCTTCGCAACCCGTCATTTACGAACCAGAGGGCATGACCAAAATGGCCGCGGAGCGACACTTCGAAACGAGTGCCAAGGCTTGTTTCCACGTTCTCTTTGGCGACAAGAGTTTTGTGTTCCCCAAGCTGTATTTCGAGCACCGGGCACAGCAGATTGCCCAAGGACCGTGGGTGCTCGTGGACCAAGGACAGATGCGTCGCGACTTTCACTTCAAGGTGGACTACGTAGACATGTTGGGTCGGAAAAAGACGGCCAACGTGAAGGACTACCAGACTATTGACGTGTACAACGATCATGTCACGTATGTGGTGACACATATCAGAACGGCGTGGCACCTGCCCCATTCGCAGAGCTTCAAGCTGGTCACCAAGGTCGTGATTACGCATGTGGCCAAGTCTAAGTGCAAGCTCGCCGCATACGTCAAGATTGAATGGACCAAGACGCCAGCACTGTCGAAGAATCTGGTTGACCGACAAGCACTCCGTGATGCGGTCGCGGATGCGGAGGAGATGGCCGAGCTGACGACTGATCAAGTGCGCAAGCTGGGCCCCCGCAGCCGCACAAACAGGGCGATTCAGGTCTACGGCCACGTTGGCCAGCAGACACAAGTTGTCCTCTTTTCCCCAGCCGCCGCGGAATCGAGCAAGAAGCAGGCCATCAAGCCACGATCGCTGACTGCTCTGCAGTTCGAAACCGTCAGGTCACTGGGCGAAAGCGCCGTGTCGTCGCTCATTATGTGGGCATTTGCTGGCCTGCAGAAGCTTTCTGGAATCATTACTGCTCATCGGGTCATTGTGCTTCTCCTCGTCGTGAGCGCATTGACAAATCTGTTGCTGACGTCTACCGAATCCTCGACGTGGTGGAAGGAACGCAGAGCAGCCAAGTTTATGAAACGAGTCGGAGTGACGCCGAACCTGATCATGAGCAAGGCGATTTACATTGCGGACCTGGACCAGGCCATGGGCGTGAATGGCCGCTTGGACGATGTCACTTTCCCGACGAATAGCACATGCTTCGGCACATACAAGGCCCTGCTGGACACGACGGACATGGACGTGACATGGGAAGAGGCCGGGGCGACGCTTTCGTCGGCATCGAGTCGTGCCACGGCCCGAAGGCTCCGGCGCACCAGACAGCGACTGGGCACATACCGACACGATTTAGTGGTGGCGATGCGCGTAGTCAACAGCATCGAGCGAGAAATGCTGCAATCAGAATGGGAGAACTGGCTCGGCAACGAAAAGGCCTTGTGCGATGAGCTCGGGACGATGCTGCGCAACGGGAAGGAAGACAAGACGTCCCAGAAGGATAAGAGGTCGTCGGCGGCGCAGAAAGTTGTCGGTTCGTTGTCGAAAAGTAGAAGAAAAGCGTTGGAGGAGTGGAGAGACGGGTACTGTGGTAGTTGCGGGCGAGATTTTGAGGCCGTGATTAAGGCGAGGAGTGTGGCGGGAGGGTGAAGGGTGAAGGGTGAAAGAGGTGAAAGGGGGAAAAGAAAAAAAAAAAAAGAAAAAGAAAAAAGAAAAAAGAAAAGAAAAAGAAGAAATAAGAGAAGAGAATCAGGGCATAGCAGAGTGTAAACTGTTTGGTTGTATTTTGCTTCTTATCATGGCGATGCATATTCTTAGTGTCTTGTTTTCTGCTTTTTCGTTTTTCGTTTTTCGTTTTCTTCTTTTCCTTCCTCTTTCGTTCGTTTTCTTTCCTTCTCGGTCCTTTGTCTGTTAAAATGTTTTAATTACCTATCTAATGTTCATGGTCTGGAGATGGGATCCTCACCTGTGATGATCCGGCATGTGCCGAACGACAGCACACATACATACATACATACATACATACATACATATGTACATACATACAACATACATAATACATACACACAACATACATATGTAATACAGACAATACATACACGCATACAGCCGCTAAATGGGCGTACAGGCCACTGGCAGCTTCGTCACACCGCGCCACGCCACGGGCGCCACTTGACTTTCCTGCATTTTTCTCTACCTATTGATAATTCAAAATACCCTGCGTGGCGGTGTTCAGTGATCATGTATTTCCCTCTATGACTTGAAGAAAGTGGGCGCGTCGGCGTATTGTGTAGGCGGGAGAGAAGATGGAGGTCAGACCACCTTGACGAGGCAGACTTGGCGGAGGAGGTGGGGGTATCGATGCACGTCTGTTGCCAGCCAATCAAATTACTCATCTTGGAAGTTTGTCCGGGGACAGCACGTGGGGACGGACCGGGGACGGACCGGGATCCGGGACCGGGGATTTGGCGTGACAGACTGCAATGACGTCAGTCAGCGTCGCGGGCTGACGGGGTTGCGGAACACCCACGAGTCCGCGGGCGCAGACCATCATCCAGCGTCTGCGAGGCCGCGTCTTCCGAGGAGACCGTGAATACAGCTTCTTCGCCTTGCGCAACCTCTTCTTCTTCAAACCCTCAACCGATCGACCACGTCCAATCACCCCGTCGTCCAGAGCGAACAACACACCGCGAGCCGAGGCATCCTCAACCATGGGCAGCCACTTCGAGCCGCTCAGAGCCCTGGCGCCTATTCATTGGGACGAAGTCCCGCAGCACGACCTCGCAGCGTTTCTCAACGACTGCTTCGACCAAGCGCAGATTGCCATTGACTCGGTCCCTTCTGCTGCCGCTGCCGCCGCTTCGACGCCCGCGGCTGCTGGTCGAGCCCGAGCAAAGACCGACTCGGCCGTCGTCTACAACAATAACGATAACAATAACAATAACGACAACCAGGTGCGCGCTTCGTCGCCCTCGGAGCTATCCGCGCGGTCACGCGGGGAATGGAAGGAGATCAAGACCAGCCCCAAGGATAACCCGCTCGGTATCAGCGTGTACAAGCTCGCGGGCAAGGATGGCAAGGGTTCGTGGTTCGCGAGACGGAGCGTCCACGTCGGACTGTCCTTTGAGCAATGGAAGACGGGGCTGCAGAGAGAGTTTGCGGAATCCATCAAGGTGCAGGGCCCGCCTGGGAGTGGCAGTATCCGCGGCATCGGCGCCGACAGGAACGTCGAGCATCGCCGTGTAGAGGATGCGGGTTGTCTGGATGGTAGGTTATTTTATTTTATTTCGTTCTTTCTTTTTCTTTCTTTTTCTTTTTTGTGGCGGTTATACGCCCTCGCAATGCCTCACGAGTCGAATCACTCGCCTATCTGCGTGCGGAAACTGCTGACCACACGACGGCTTTTGACTGACTTTTTTTTTTATCCATCTTTCTTCTTCTTTCGTTTTGTCTCGATATCAGTCTTCCATCTATCGGCCCAGTTTCCCGGCCCCACGGCCCCGCGAGATTTCATCACACTGCTGCTCACATCTGATTTCTCGCACCGGACCAAGAAGACGCAAGACCAGAGAAACCTGCTGCGCCAGTACATGGTCGTTTCCAAGCCATGTATTCATCCGGACTGCACGCCGCGTCAGAGCGTCATCCGGGGGCAGTATGAATCCGTGGAGGTTATCCGTGAGATCCCCATGGAGGGCGACTCCGTCGATATGGCCGACGCCGCTGCCGCTCACAGCAAGAGAAGGTCGTTGTCGTCGGCAGACCTGCAGTCGGGCGAGAGCCGCAAGTCCGTCACCATGAACCAGGCCGTAGAAGATGTCGAGACCGGTCCCCGAGCTATCGAATGGATCATGATCACCAGAAGCGACCCCGGCGGCAGCGTCCCTCGGTTTCTCATCGACAAGGGAACACCCCCCGGCATCATTGGCGATGCAGGCAAGTTCCTGGACTGGGTCACGGCGACTACCGCTCGAGATGGCACCGTGCAGATAGGCCGAGTCGATGACAATGACGGGACCGCCGATCAGATGTATCGCGGACCAACTGAGCTCAACAATGGTGGTCGAAGCCACGATCTAACAACACCTTCAAGAACGAAAACAACAACAGCAGCAGCAGCAACGACATCGAACAACGCGCAGACCAGAGATGCGCAGCTGCTCAGTCAGGATGGGAGCGCGGACAACAGCGACGGGACGACTAGTGGCGCGGGCTTGTACGGCATCATCAACGGCGCCTTTGGCGTAGCCGGTGCAGTCGCCAGCGGGATTCGCTCGCAGTTTGGCATTCCGTTGAGCTTCAAGAGCAGCCAGGACAGCCTGTCTGACAGCCAGGCCGGCCCAGAAGAAGAAGATGAAGAAGAAGAAGACGACGAATCAGACGACGGAAAAAGCGACTCGTCTTCCATGCTCAGCTTCGCATCCGCTCTGGAGAAATCCGTCACAGGAGAGCACCCCCCCGTCGGCAGCTCGAGCACCTACTCGGACGAGTCGAAACCACAACGCCTGCCTCCCGCCCTGGACAAGGACCTGCAGAGGCTCCTCGAGCGTCGCCAGAAACTCGACCGCAGCTACGCCCGCTTCCAAGAGCGCATGCAGTCCAAACGCCAGGGCGCCCAGGACAAAGACGCCACGTCGCTGGCCAAGCTCCGCGACAAGCACGACAAGCAAGCCGCCAAGCAGGAGGCCAAGTACCAGCGGGAGATGCGCAAGCTGGAGGAGAAGCGCGCGCAGGAGGAGCGCAAGGCCGAGGCCCGTCGAAGGAAAGCCGCCGAGAGGCGCGAGAGGGCCAGTCTGACGCTGGAGCTGGAGAAGGCGAGGGCCGACAGGGACGCGGCTGTCCAGGAGACTGAGTTGCTGCGCGCGCAGGTCGGGGAGCTGCAGGCGCAGAATACTATGCTTGTCGCGAGGCTGGGTCGCTTGGGCGGCGGCAACCTGAAGAGGAAGGATTCTTCTTCGTCGTCCAAGGAGAATTCTGTAACATCAAGGGCCTGAGTTCTTTACCTCTTTGCCTCCTTATTCTTCGGTGTATCGTTCTGGTCTGCTATGAGCGACGCACCTCGACGATTGAACGTATCATGTACATGTAATTTTTATGTATTTACATCTCTCAAACACGAGACGTGGAGACGCAAGGCCATGACAGAACACTTGCGTGGCCGTGAAATGGAGTATATGTACGCATGTGTAGACGCGTACTTGTACATCACATAACGATATGATGACAGCGCGACAGGACAGCGTGGAGGGGAGAAGGCCTTGGGACGATTTGTATCCTTTGCATCATTTTCTTTCTTTCTTTCTTTGTTTATATGCAGGCGACATGTAGAGTAGTTACGCACACTAAGAATACAGTCATGTTTGAGAGAAAAAATAAACATACACACACACATCTATGTTTGCGCGTATTCTACACTCAAGTCTGCCCTATTTCTTTTTTTTTAAACCTGCACCAATTCCGCGGACCATGGCTCCGTGAGGAGCTCCGACACCCGCCCGTCACCCCGCGTCAGCGCATCTTTCGCCGCAGACAGCGCACGTTCCAAATCAGGGTTTTCCTTCGCGAAGCTCATTGTCAATACTTTAGAGAGGCACACCAGGCGGGTACAGATTGCGAAGACGGCTGGATCGGATGCCCAGCCCAGAGGCTCGTCCTTGTTGCTCTTCGCGAGCGTCGCGAGGTGGACGAGCCCGTGCCGGACCCAACCCACGAGCTTGTCTGTCAATGTGCAATCCTTATCCGCGGCGGCGTCATGGCCGCATTCGAGGTCCCGAAACACGTCAACCCAGCGCTTGGTTTCGCGCACCTCATCCACGAACAGGTTCTGTTCCTCCACTGCGAAGAGGGAGTCGTCGAAGCGCATGACTCTTTCGAGCTGTGTCTTGGCCGGTTCCCAGGTGTGAGCGATGTGGAGTTGGCTGGTCGTTGGGGCGTGTGTGCCACCTTGGTGGCCGACGAGACGGTCTGCGACGATGCTCTGGAATAGGGGAGATTGGCTAAAGTGGTCGGTGAGGAAGTGGAGAAGTCGGTTGGCTGCTTCGAGAGGCACAAGGGCGTGGCTGACGAGGAGGCTTCTGGCTGCCTGGGAGGCGATGTCACGAACCTGGTCGTCGTCATCGTTGAGGGCGTCGTAGAGGGCGAGGAGAGCTGCAAGATGATGGTCTTGTGGGTGAAAGGGTGAGTGGGCGGCGAAGAAGGACCGAAGGGACAAGGAGGCCGCGAGGCGGGTATCAAAAGTCTGATGGTGGAAAGAGTTAGCAAAGGTCTTTTTTTTTCTTTAAATTCTATCATTGAAAAAAGAAACAGGCAGTTCGTTGGGACGACAAAACATCATCAGGCATACCTTGTTATCGAGAGTTGCGTCAGCCATAATGACACCCCATGCATGGAGATCGATAGAAGTACGACACTCGGGGCGGCTTAATGCCGCGGCAATACAGCCGCTCACTCTGATGACGGCATGAGAGAGTGCCGGATTCATTGTGCGAGACGGGAGACGCGTCCAGAGTCGAATGAGGGCTTGTTGGAGAACTTTGTCATTGTCGATGATTTTTCGATCAAGGAGCTCGTCCATGGCATCAGTCAAGTTTTCGATGGCGAGCATCTGAGCCGCAGAGTAGTCTGTATCTAGGCAGGTATCGATGTAGAGCATGCAGAGGGATGGGAGTCTATCATCCGAGACGCATGTCTTCGGATTGTAGATTGTGGAGGCGGTCTCAAGAGCTGCTACCAGTCCGTCGAGACCAATGTCTTGGTTGTTGAGAAGGAGTGAGCGGAGTTGAACGACTGGATCGCTGGCCTGTGAAAGGACGTATACGTCGTGAATGGCTTTTTGAATCTTGAAAAGTGCAGATCCCATGTGCTTTGGCGCGGATATGGGGAAGGAGGACAGCGGTAGCTTGTTTGTTGTCTGAATGGCCCATGTTACGTTGATAACCTCTAGATATGTGGCGATTATGTCCGGGCAGTGGGAAAATGTATCATTTATATTCATTTGGGACAAGAAAGACTCGAGATCGCCGAGATCGCCTGGTTTAGGCGGGGAAAAAAGTCAGACCCTGGACGTAGAAGTGTGTAGGTGTGTACATGCAATGGGAAAAACTTACCAATAAATTGTTCATGGTTGACTTCGTTCAGTCGCTCTATCACAAACTTCAGCGTCAACAAAATACCGTGAACATGATTCTGATTATTCCTCGAACCATCAGCCATGGCCGTGTCAAAAGTCTGTCTGATGACCTCGAGCCATCTTTTGTGCAGGAGGCATGAGCAGAGTGTTCGAGCCGCCATATCACGAACGTGCCAGACTGGGCTCGACAGATATACCGCCACATCGACTTGGATTTCGTCTCGAAGCAGATCAGGAGGACCAGCGCGGCGAATGATATCCAGGGCAGGAAAGACGGACTCGGCGGCCGCTGAGCCAGCGCTGGACGCAGAGGATTGGTTGAAAACCTTGTGTCCAGACTGGAGCAGATTCTTGAGCACCGCGGGGAGGTTCGGGTAGCGATGGTAGTGAATGCGGTTTGCTCTGCCATCCCATCCAGCTTCTATCGTGGTTTTGCTCTCGTGTGTGCCAAACAGATTGTCGATGAGACTGCGCAGGAAGATAAGCCCGCAGTTGCGAATAGCCCACACCTCGGATCGAAGTCCCTTGGCCGCGAGTTCTAGGCATTGAGGCAGATATGACTCGGATCTGTTGCCCAGAGATGTGAGCAGCGAGTTCTTGAATATGTCTTTAAGGCAATTGTATGCATGGACCTGGGGAAGATTCGACCCATCGGTTTCCGAGACCCTAGCTTCCTTGGCTGCAATAGTCATAAGAATATCCATGACTTGGTCAAATGTCGGATATGAGGCATTAGCTGCAAGAATCCCCGTGATCATGGACGGTATGCCTGCAGATCGTCGAGTCGTCGACGCCTGAGAGTAGATGGCTTCCAAGGTGCCATTATACCAGACCTGCAATAACGGCGTCTCCGTCTCTTCAAATCGTAAATGCTTTGTTTGTTGGCAGCAGGTGGCAAAAGTTGCCGATACAGTGGTGAATGCACCCCGGTGCCGCAAACTAGCGAGCTGAGTGAAAGTCAAATTGCCAATTCTCTCAAACACTTCTTTTGAGGGGACTATGCGTCCCTCGGTGTCGCGATTATTGATGGTGAGGATAATTATTCGCATAAGATTGCTGTACGAAGTTAGCAAATGTGACCACAGATACAACCTCCAAATGTGCATGTGTATGAGAACAAGAACAATAGTATGGAGCGAGAGATAGGTTAAGTCCCAGCCCCTTCTTTTTCTCTTCTTTCTTTTTTATAAAAAAAAAGGAATAGAAAGGAATAAAAGGGAATAGAAAAGAAAAGAAAGAGAGGAAATGATAAAAAAGAGTATCAAGTAGAGATACCAACGAAGCGTACCTTGACTCGTGTACAGCACGGAAACTGTAGCTCAAAAGATCCTTGGTGTCGAGTCCATCCATTTCTTCCAGCTCTGGAGGCAAATGTCCCTCGGGAGAATCATCACACAGAATATCCCGCACTGCCATCCACGCCCGCTCACAGCAAGAAACAATGTCCAGTTGTAGCCTCCTGGCGTCGTCCACTTCTGATGGTGATAGCTTAATCTCCGATACGACTTGCCAGGTGTGGCAAAGAGAAGCAAAGTCTCCATGTAAAGGAGAATCGACGACGGCTTGACCGAGATCCTTCTCCGCCATGGAAGTCTTGAGACTAAGCTCTTGAATCATTCTGGACAGCATTCTGAGCCTTTCTTCTCCCGAATCAAGGAATCTGTAGAGGAGCTGAGATGCTTTGGAAGCACCGTCCGAGTGATCGGCGCGCGCTGTTTGACGGGCAAGCTCGCTAGCGCGGTGCGAGAGATTCCTAATTTCTTCGAGCGGTACGCCGGTTATTTCTGATCCAGTCGGATTCAAGCGACAATATCTTCCATCTGCGTAGCATTTTGCCAAAGCAGTTGCAGCCATGTCTCTTACATCCTCAAAAGGGTCCATAACGAGATCGAACAATGCACGAGCCCATCGGCTGTCGAGCCGGTCAAAGAAAAGCTCCTGATCGTCAACAGTTCCCCAGGTTTTGGAGCCGTTACCTTCCATGCGAATGATGTACATCAAGGCCTTCAAGCCCGTAACGTGCCGCTGATACGACGCTGTCGGCACCAGCTCGTTGCACAGAAACGCAAGGTACCAGTGCAAGAACTGGACATGGTAATCCAAGCAATGAGTCAGTTGTATCTCGGGCAAAGATATCAAGTTGGATCGATAGAGTATAAGTTCTGAAACATCACTTTCTTGCGCTTGAACAGGATTCGGGGCATTTGCCTTTTGCGCTTTGGCGCGCGAACGAGGTATACTGCGCTTCAAAGCGTGAATGGCGCCGCGAACTCTCTTGAACATGTCTCTTGCCTTTGCTGAAACATCGACTCTAAATTTGGCATCTGTGTCTGCGAAGAAGGTGCTCAAATGCTTCTTGAGCAGTTCGAACGCTTTAGGCGAATAAGGGCGAGTAGTAGATGGAGATGTCACGAGCAGTGACAGTGCTAGAGATCGCACGTCATGGGAGGGGTGCGCCAGAACGCTCTCAAGCACATTCTCATGCAGGGTTATTGATGAAGAATCGCTTATATCACTGTTGCTCTCGCCAATAGCTGCAAAAAACAAAACACACACACACAAGTTGTTAGCGGATCAACTTTCAACTTCTGAGAAAACAATGTATCGCATGCGTTTTTTTCTCTCACCTGGCTCTTCAACTAAACCAATTCTCTTGCCAGTCTCAAGCGCCGCCAACTGGAGTAAGGCTGGGATGTCCATGTCCATGTTAGTTGACGTAGATACTGCTCGATCTTTGCTCATGTGACGCAGAAATTTTAAAGCCTCGGCTCTATCAGCCTTAAAGAGCGGCAAGAAGATGTAATTCTTGATGGACTCGAGAAGAGTCGGCTCCTCGGTCAAAAAATCGAGAAGCCATTGGTGCCACACCTCGATGCTGGGAATCAAATCTCCTGAGCGATCTTGTCTCCAGTATCGATAAATTGTGACGGCCAGTCGTCCAGCCGTGGGGCAGACGAAATGCATCTTCATCCAGTGAAACAGTTGTGACATGAAATTCCTCCACACCTGAACGTTATCACTACCGCGTAATTCTTCTTGAAAGTGCAGATATGTCGAGGTGATATCGCCAAGGGTAACCACACCCTTGGAAAGAAGATGATCCACGGTCTTGATGGCGGACTTAGCAACCGGCTTACTTGAGCGTCCAATTACTATCGAAACCAGTGTCTCGAGGATGTTTTTCTTAGTCCTGGAAACATCCTCGCGATTTGGGTTCTTTCGAATAGACTGAGCCACAACATCCAGCACCAATTTCATGGATCGATGATTATCAGACTCATTCCATTCAATATAAAAATTGAACAGCTTCGACACGACGTCTTCTGAGAAGGCCCATTGTCTCAAATCCTCCGAATTGGATGTGGAGGCCTGGTCGGCCAGACCACAGAGTCTTACACATGCCTGACCAGAGACTGATTTTGGCTGAGATGCATCTCTCAGAAGACCCTCAAAGAGGATATTGGCATAGCTTTTCGAGTTTGTCGTTAGCAATTCAGCTTTCCGAAAGAAATTTCTGAACCGAGCGCTTACTCACCCCTTTGCCACATCCGCATCTTGTCTCTCAAGCCATTTAATCAGCTCAATCGGGTTGGCCAACAAATCGAGAGCCTCTGCGGGGGGCTCAGCCGGCATCGTTTCTGACAAAGACACTGCAGAGAGGGGAAGTTTAAGAAGGAACAGCCGAAAGGGGGGGGGAGAATTCAGAATTAGAGAATTAGACTGTGTTGAAATTTTACATGCATTTCACAAACACGTTGAAGTCTTTTCACACAAATTCAAGACTTTGGGCATTAATTATTTCGTCTTCTTTTGCTTCTTTTTTCTTCTCAGACTGTGTTTTTTTTTCTCCCCCTTTCCCTACCATTGATTAGCACCGCACTGCAAAAACCCGCCCATCTCACTGAGTGACTTTGAAATTTCCCACTTATATCACTGCACGTGACGTCTCACGTGAGAAAAATTTGCCCTGCACCGACGGCGGCCCCACCCCCGTTCCCCGTCCCACTTTCACAATTACCAAAAATTTCCCAAACCCACTTTTGGTATTCGAAAACCCTCCTCTCTCAACAAGCTACGTCCCGATCACCATTAGATAACGTGTAATCTATTGGGAGACTGCCAAAATGTCGAAAATCACAGTCGGTGAGTCAACTATTGCTTTTGCCAATTACGTTGCGATTGTCACCGCCACTGCTACAACTACGGTCGCCGTCACCATCAGCGCCGCGACCAAGTCGGAGACGCCAATGCAAAGTTGAATTTACTAACGTTCGATTTTTCCCCTGCGCGCAGCCAATGTCCGGACGCAAGTCGCCGAGCTCTTGGAGTACTCCAACGAGACCAAGAAGCGCAACTTCCTCGAGACCGTCGAGCTTCAGATCGGCCTTAAGAACTATGACCCCCAGCGTGACAAGCGTTTCTCCGGCACCATCAAGCTGCCCTCCATCCCGCGCCCCAACATGGCCATCTGCATCTTGGGTGACCAGCACGATTTGGACCGTGCCAAGCACGGTGGTGTCGATGCCATGTCGGCTGACGACTTGAAGAAGCTGAACAAGAACAAGAAGCTCATCAAGAAGCTGGCTCGCAAGTACGATGCTTTCGTCGCTTCCGAGGCTCTTATCAAGCAGATTCCCCGTCTCTTGGGTCCTGGTCTTTCCAAGGGTATGTGTCCTTTTTTCCAACTCCTTCCCTTCGAATCAATGAGTTCAAGGTACAACAAGGGTTCTACACTTGACTAACTCGCAAATCAGCCGGCAAGTTCCCTACTCCCGTCTCTCACGCCGATGACCTGACTGGCAAGATCAACGAGGTCAAGTCCACCATCAAGTTCCAGCTGAAGAAGGTTCTCTGCATGGGTGTCGCCGTCGGAAACGTTGGTATGGAGCAGGAGCAGCTGATCGGCAACATCATGTTGGCTATCAACTACCTCGTCTCTCTCCTGAAGAAGGGCTGGCAAAACGTTGGCAGCTTGACCATCAAGGCCTCCATGTCTCCTCCCAAGCGTCTGTACTAAGGGATGTGAGGCGCATGAATGGTCGGCTGCGTTGTGCTTGGGGTTCACGGTTCGATGTACTAGAAAACTATAGATTTGACCAGGACCTCAAAATCAAATCGTCTTGCTGCTAGAATGGAGGATCCTCTCCTGACCCCACTTTAAACCCTATCCGGTCCGTGATATTCTAATCGTGTTCATATTCTGTGTCACAAACGTTTTGCGTTCAGAAATTAGGAGCGCACAATTTTTGGAAGGCACATCTGCGTCGACCATGTTTAAAAGCACGTTTCATATACTTGTGTTCTTTTTATACAAAGCTGGCCGGGGAATTTCATTACCCCCTTTTATGTTTCTATAGAAGCTCCTCTTCTGGTCCAGGACAGCTCTTTGTCACACGCCAGGCGATCAGACCACGTCGGCCAATCACTCTAGACAACGTATTCCACACGCCGTCGTCGCCAAAATCAACATCATCCAAGTTCAGGTGCTTCCTATAACGCCAAACTTCCCGGAATCGCAAGCCCTGCAGTCCCTTGTTTGGCAGGTATGGGTCCAACCACGTTGCTGACGCGGGTGCGACCAAATAGGTCCCATTCTTCTCCTTCAAAAACTCTTGATTCCGTCGATCGGCTGGCGTATCGCACGTGGCAAGTTCAGTGAGCTGTCGCAGCAGAGCGGTGCCATCCAAGCCCATGACATCTCTTGTTTGCAAGACTTCGTTTTTGCCATTAAGAAGCCAGATAGGAGGGGTATACGTCTTCCACCAAATGACCTGAGTCGCGTCGGGCTGTTTGCTCATGAATACTTGCCCGGGAATGATACCGCCCTGGTGGTATATGCCCATCAGCACTCCAAAACAGAGGTTGAAAACGATCCACGCCGCGGCCCAAACCCGCAAAACAGTTCTGTTCTTGGGCAATTCCACTGACGATAGGATCAGAGGAACTGTGGGTAAGAGGAACCGGGCCTCCTGATGCGGAAACATGGACAAAACGAAAAACCCCGAGATTGCGGAATAGAGCCGTAAAGACAGGTGAGGCTTGGTAAAAAGTAGCAAGGTTGCGGGTCCGAGAAGCTGCGGAAGATTTGCTGCCAAATGTTGATACCACGGATGAATGCCATGCTGGGCCAGATTGGCGGTATTCGAGTTATAAAGGAAGAAATTCAGTGGAGTGATGGTCGGTCTCAATATTAAGTCGGCCCATGTAACGGGTTCTGGTGAGTAGAAGGCGGTATCGAGCGCGATAGCTATTATGGTCGTCATCAAGGCAGTCGAAGCGAGGGCCGCCAAGGACAAGGGTCTATTGCAGAGGGTTAGCAAAATACATGAGGACTGAAGTCATAACGCGGAACCAGTTTCGACCATACTTGCGCAAAAAATGAGGTATTAAGCGACACCCAGGAATCAACAAAAAGGCCGGAAAAGTTGTGCGATTAAAAACACCGAAAGTTGCGACAATTCCCAGCACTGCTGATGATAAAAGCGACGATCTTTGCTGTTGAAGAGGTCCGGGTGGTTAGCCAGCAGCCTGCTTCGAAACAGAGAATAATGTCTGGAAATATCATACCCGTGCATCGACGATGCGTTGGATCAAAACCAAACTCCAAGCCACAACCAAAGTCTCGATCGAATTCGAAAAGGTGTGTGTCTGATACGTCCAAGTTACGTAGGATGAAGCAACCAGAACAACAGCGGTACTGCGATGCCGGGGTGACGGGATCAACTCGTGAAGAGCCCAATCCTCCAGGACGAAGCTGATAAGAAACATGAGCACACGCAATGTCCAGAACACGGCGATGGGGGAAATTTCGCCGTCATGTCCATTGCCGGCCCATAACCATCGGAGGAGCAGCATAGGCAGCCCGTAGACGGGCCATAGTGGAAAGACGCTTCGAATCGGGTGTTCGGTAGTAAACTCCCAAGTCCGCCTGACAGGATAACTAAAAATTTGGCCTTTTTTGAGGGGGAGAGAGGGGGGTAGAGCCAGAGGAATCTGTTAGCGAGCGCATTCACACGCAGAATGTTCAGCAGGTCTGCGACGACCGACGCGCGACTGGCGTGCAGGGAGCTTGCCTGTCCGCCAATGCTGAATTCAGACCGCACCCATCGCACCATCCGATATTCAGCACAGCCAATACTCGGCGCATGAGCTGATGCGAGAAAGCGGTCGGGGAATGGGGAGCAAAGAAGACGGTGCCCATATAAACGCATGCGCGAAGCAAGACGTAAGACGTACCTGCTATTACTTCAGGGCCTTGGAAATTTTCATCGGGGTGGAGATAGCTGGGCGAGAGGGCGAACCACAGCCGCATCAGAGCAAGAAGCAGGTAAGTACGCCGCCACATTGTTCAGTAACGGTCTCTGACGGCCATGGATGGCATAGCAAGTATAGAGCTGACAGGCGATCCGATACGAACATTCGACATGAGCGACGAGTGAGATGTTTATGTCGACGTGGATGATGCTGAGGACGCTCTCAGAGCGGTAGCGTAGAAAAAGCAATGTGTGGTGACTGAGTGTCTGGCGGCGCTCACCAGGTCGGTCAATTGCTTGGACGCACAGAATGAGCGAGCTGAGCTGCACTGAGATGAGCTGAGCTGAGATGAACAGACTAATGAAGTAGGGTTAAGATTAAAATAGTCGCGTAGTAGACAGGCACGTAGCACGGGGGTAAGATGGAGAAGCCAACAAACGATGACGGACGAGGTGGCTGGCTGGCTGCAACGTCGCAAACAAAGGAAGGAAGAGAGAAACCAACAAAGAGCAAAGGGGGCAGAGTGTCTGGTTGGTACGTGATGGATGATGAATGATGAATGAACTGATTGTTTGATTGATTAATTGAAATAACTATTTTTTTTATCCAAGTAATTAACAAACCATCAACATGTGAGACGTAGAGTTTGTGCACACCAGAAATGCAGTTTTTGGACAAGCGGCCCTCCGAGTCGCTGGCAGCTGGCTGGCATGGGCGAGTTGGCCAAGGGAGCGGACATCAGCAGACTGGAAGCAAGATCCGGATCAGAATGAAGCAGCCTCGAATCAGAAAAGGGGAAAGGGAGTGGGTGACCAATCTCAGGTGACTCAGGGGCGCAAGAATGATGCGACGAAATGAATTGCGCTCCTCTGCTAATAAAGCCTGCGCGCTGAAGCGGAATTCTCATGGGTCTTGATTGTTTCTCTTTCTTCATGCACGGAGTGGCGTGGGAATCTTTCTACAACCAAGAAAAGGGGCGTCTTGTTCCTGTGACCTGTAGCAGCTTGTTCGACTTGGGCTTTGCCCATTGTCAGACCCACCAGACCCGCCAGACAGGACCAGTGGCCACTCGCCGGCTTCTTTCGCCCTCTCGACGCCATCAAGACCCAACAATGGGGGATCCGCCGCCCGTCACAACGCCCGCATGCCACTGGTGCGTTGCTCTGCATTATCCATTATCAGGGGTCGAAAGCAAATATCGGACAAACAATGCAGAGCAGAGCAGAGCAGAGCAGAGCAGAGCACAAACATTGGACTGGCTTCAAGGCTGAAAAGGGTGCACAGGGCCTGGCATGTCGCTTGAAACTTCTGCACCCGGCCGCTAGCCAAAAGGGCAAACCCGCCGCCAAGGTCCAGAGGAGGCAACAATGAACGTACTGCATCGGCAATCTCACGAACCCTCCAACGTCTGCGATCCATCAATTCTATTGCCTGACGGCGGCAGCCCCCGGAAACTGATTAATCAGTGATTGCTACCGAGATCCTCAGAGAAGGACGTCATGTCGGCAATTTGGCTGCCGCGCACTCTTGCTGCCTGTGACACCAGACCACCCCATTTATGTATGCACGCCGCGTGGTACCTACACACATGGTGCCGTGCTTGGGAATGTGTGTTGCCAAGATTCCTGTCATCATCAGTTCCGGGTCTCGTCGAAAAGTTGAGAGGTCCCGCAGGGGCGGCATCATCGGAAGTCCGTGTTGAGACAGATGCATAATGTCTCTCCCCTGAGCTCTATCGATCATCCGAAATATAAAACGCCGTCGAGCTCTCCTGCTTTCGCGATTGAATGTTTGCCCCCTCAATGACGGTCCCTGGGATCCGACCCCATGCGCAACCATTCGTGCCATTGAGATATTCTTTGCCTTTGCGCAGTCATCAATCAACGAGTCTGGTCTCCCATGAATGGCTGGCCTGACCTTCGCGGCCTTTCAGCCACATGTGAAGCAGTGCCATCGCGCAGGCGGGACAAGTAGCGTACGCAGCAGTATTGAGCAAGTCGATGGTTGGTATATGGCGTGGCCCATTCAAGTTACATCTGACTTTTCTTTTGTTCATTCGTTCATTCATATTCTTTTTTTCCCTTTGACGTGACATGTTCCAATAATGTCCGATGCCAAGTTGGTCAAATTAGATGATCATATGCACAATAAGAAACGCTCAAAAGCAGATATTCACAGACATCAAGCTCTGGCTGCATCTGGTGGGACAACATGAAGGCGCAGAACAGAAGATACATCTGCAGCTGCCGGCTCAAGGCTGCCCGCGGTCAACATCCCATGCCATTTCAGGCATGGCTAAATAGTCATCATTGAATAGTAAGTTACGTTATATGTGCTAGCTATGTATAGCCCTCTACTTACGCGCCGGTAATCTGTAGGTGATCGGGGACGTGCGGCGTGAGAGAACATGACTGGAACCTTCATGAATCCACACTGGAGTCAGCTGGGGTCAGCTGAATGGACAGTGAACAGTGACCAGTGAATGCCAAACGGTGATCAGTGAATGAATGCTGAACACTACACTGCACTGCACACAGCTGCCCGCCACCCGACGAGACGACTGTCAGCATCAACAAGGCAGGCAGGAACTCCGTATTTCCGTGTTCCGTTTCCGTTCAGTGTCTGCAACTTCGACAAGCCTAATCGCAGTCACGTTTTCTTCCTACCGCGCACACTACAAGGCTCTCGACTCATCTGTGTTTTCCCTATAAAGATTAGCTTTTCTCTTCTATCACCTACCCTTTTCAGTGCAAAACATTAAAGCTTCACTTGCGTGTGACGCCACCCAGAACCCACTCAAACCCGGGAGCCCTCCAACCAGCTAGTCGCCCCCGCCTTAGCACCAACCTGCTTTGTCCTCCTCTAGCGTGCTTGCCTGCCTACTTTCTCGAACCCGGCCTTGTCATCTACGCCTATCCTTTCATCTACAATCTACATTGTCACGCGATCAAACGAATACAAGAAACTGCTCGACTCATCAATTTACATCTCGCAACCTGTCCAGTCATCGCAAGTCATTTCCGAATACCATGGCGGACACAGGCCCAGCCCAGAAGGTCTGGCTAGCGTCCAACGATAATGCCATCATCGAAGTCGGTAAGTCGGCCCCGGCCTTCCTCCCTGCGCGCGGTATTGTGAACGGCAATAAATTAATGGGATACTAGATCGCGTTGTCGTTGAGCGCTCTATGCTCATCAAGAACATGCTTGACGATATCGGCGATGAGTTGATCAGCCAAACCAACCCCATTCCCATCCCTAATGTGCGCGCTGCTGCTTTCCCGCCCTGCAGATCTTCTCAGCAGAACTAATACCGCAACAGGTGAACGAGGCTGTCCTTCGCAAGGTCATCGAATGGTGTGAGCATCACCGAAACGATCCTCCTCAGACACAGGATGACGAGTCTGACGGTCGCCGCCGGACCACCGACATCGAAGAGTGGGACCAAAAATTCATGCAAGTCGACCAAGAGATGCTCTTTGAGATTATTCTCGTACGTATTTCTCTTGCTTCTACAGCGATACCGAAAATCACCAATGTGATAATCTAACAATACTGTCTCTGAATAGGCGTCAAACTACCTCGACATCAAGCCTCTCCTCGATGTCGGCTGCAAAACTGTGGCTAACATGATCAAGGGCAAGTCGCCTGAAGAGATTCGCAAGACGTTCAACATAACCAATGACTTCACTCCCGAGGAAGAGGAGCAGATTCGACGAGAGAACGAGTGGGCAGAGGACCGATGATTCTCCATGGAGTGTGTTCAACGCCCATGTATCAGCTTCATTCACAGCTTGAAAATATGAAGCAGAACCTACAATGCTTACTGCTTTTTACTAATCAGTGCGCTTCGGGCGTTTACGGAATTGTTTTGGTGAAGGGGGGCGGGGTGGTTGGTGCATTACATATTACTCAAGAAAGAATCGTCCTTGGCTTCAAGGTCCGATGTTCATTTATTCAAGTTCTTTTTTTTTATCTTTGAGCTACCAAGTGACGATGTGCCAGTGATTATTTTGATTGGCATGTTTCACCACAGCCATGCTGCAAAGGGCATGTTACAAGGACACTTGGACAAGGAGAACGCCGAGATCACGTCCCAGAGCTGACCCGTGATACATGCAACGTACGCCTACAGCACATTCTATTTGCGATAGACAAAATAACGTGTGACAAGTCGTGGGCTTGGTGTGTCAAGGTGGGATGGATCATTCAACATGTGGGCGATGTAGGCGTCGCCCTCGAACACAGTAATGCAGTTTCTCAAGTTTCATTGAAGGTATTGAAGCCCTCTATCTGTGGGATACACGTCTTGTTTGTTTTCAGACATCCCCTCCGCTGGAACCGACCATATCATGCAGTGATAGCAAGAAAAAAATCAACATAACCACGTCATCAAATCCTGTCCTTTTATCCGGTACGGAAGCATTTCTCCTCTCTTTCCTTTTATCTCTTTTTTGTTGTGTTGATGAAGAACGCTCCGAGCAGCGCACATCGTCCTCAGTTGTAAAGTTTTCGTGATTCAAACTTGATCCATTCCATCGCAGAAGCCAAGGCTATCGAGTAGTGGGTCGTTTTTTCGACAACAATGCGATGTGCGGAGGTGAGGGTTCGGAGAGTGGCGAGTTGTTTAAATACCGAGACGGGTCTTTCTCCAGTGCCTTCTCTTGGCGTTGTAGCTGTATTAGAGAAAGAAAACGTGTTAGCAATGAATATCCTGTTGTGCGAGCCTTCAAGAGTGTCTATTTGTAAACCCTCAGGTAGTTTCAAAGAGCGGGAAATAGAAAAACTTGAGATGTTCTCCATGGGGCCGCTTGAGATGGGGCGAATGGGCACTTTGGAGCCATCTGAAGAGAGAAGAGGACAGAATTTTCATACCGGACGCTGTTGTTGGTTCGGAGTCTAATCCATTGGGGCACAGGGCGGTTCTGCTTCTGCGCCTTGGCAAGCTTCTGCTTGGTACGGAAAGACTTGTGGCTCTATAAATGTCGCAAAAACACAAGGGAAAAAAACGAGTCAGTCCATAATTATTCTCCTCTCGTAGCTAGACAGGTCGGGACGATTTGGGGAGCAGGGAATATTTCCAAGCCGCCCACAGCCATCAAGGAAAATGGCCCTTTGATGTGAGAAAACAAGACAATAAAATTGTGTATTCCTCGCAACTGAGGGCCATTATTCTCTCATGGCACAGGCGACATAATCGTGAAGGTATTGCAGTAGGGCGGCGTACCGGCATTTTGATTGGCGTTGCGTGTCGAGACGTCTGGTGAAGGTGGAAGTCGTGAAGATTGAGACTGCGAGGATTTTTGACCCGCACAAAGGGCGTAAAACCCTAGCGAGAGATGGCGAGGCTAATGTGTGTGCGGAGTGGAGTGTGCGCGGTGTCTTGTGGCTGATGCTGTGGCAGTCTTGATGCCTGAGGTTCTTGCAGCTGTGGCTATGTCGAAGTGCCTACCGCCTCTTGTTATGGAGATTTTGCTAGCTTGGGGGTGGGAAGCGCAGCTGACTAATATGCGCCCGGAGAGAACGAAGTTCCAGACGAGCGGGCGGGCGAGGACTTCGATTGTATTGGTCCACATGCAGCCCCGTCAGTCGTCCTCTGCCCTGCCAATCGGTCCAGAAAGATACGAGGGGCGCTCCAGTCTGCCAGTCCGCGTGAGGTTCACAGCCAGAATAGGGGATTGATGCTTTGTAATTAATTCCTCGTCCGTCGACGTATTTGGCGATTTTTCTGTTAACGCCTAGATCATCGTCACAACGGACGTTTTCGGGAGCACACGCCGAGGTATCAGCTTCTTTACTCAGCTTCCTTGTTTTCTTCTTTTCTGTGCTTTTTTTTTTTCTTTTTCAAGTCCCGCCCTCCTTTCGACCACCCCGTTCAACCAGGCGACCCACGTGTATATTTCCTGAAGCAGGCATCCCTGACCCCTCGGCACCCCTTGAAAGCCTGGGTGTTACGATTCTTTTGTTTTGTCTGAACCGCTACTATCCGCATACATTCCCACCACAACGGTCCTCACAACTCGCCATCATGGGTGCCGGAATGTCATGGCTTTCAAGTCTCTTGTGGTCAAAGAAGGAGATCAGAATATTGATACTGGGACTTGTGCGTAGGGTGTCTGGATCTAGTCGTCTGGCAGGGGACATTGTTGCTGATGAGAGCGAAAATACGATAGGATAATGCTGGCAAGACGACCCTGCTTTACAGATTAAAGGTGACTACCATTCAAAAACTTGTGTCAAGATTTTCGAGGCCTGGCCGTAAACTGACTTCTGTCACACCACAGATTGGCGAGGTTGTCACCACGATACCAACCATTGGTTTTAACGTCGAGTCGGTCACATACAAGAACTTAAACTTCAATGTCTGGGTATGGACCTACAATATTCACATGTGAGACGCCGAGAGAAAACGAAAAACCCTGTCTTAACAAGGAAGAACAGGACTTGGGCGGCCAAACGAGCATTCGACCATACTGGCGGTGTTACTATGCAAATACTGCGGCAGTGATATTCGTTGTCGACTCGACCGATATCGAACGACTACAGACGGCGGCCGAGGAATTGGGAGCGATGCTGAATGAGGAGGAGCTCAAGGATGCGGCTTTACTAGTCTTTGCCAACAAGCAGGATCAGCCCGGCGCAAAGGGAGCGGGCGAGATATCGGAAGCTCTGCGTTTGGGTGAGCTGCGTGACCGAAACTGGAGCATCATGGCGTGCTCTGCTGTCGATGGCAGTGGCATAAATGAGGGCATGGACTGGTTGGTGGTAAGCTGAGCGTCTTATTTTACCATGATGCTGACGTGGGCCTTTGTCCCGCGATTGTGCCACAGCTTTACTAATCTTTTTTTTTTCTTCCGTATTACAGCAAACTGTCAGCCAAGAGTAGGGCTTCGCATTTCATCAAGCCTGTCTTTGACCACCGCTTTTCCCTGGTTTCGATTTTTTTTTATACACATCCCTTCACTATTAGCCAATTTTTAATATGTAACAATACAACGACGTGATGACGAAGGGCAAATCCATGGTTTCGTCGCATGATAGTAGATAACGGCATATATGTTGAAGAAACGGAAGCGATCGACGTTTACATGGAGACATGGGGGGAATCATTTGGTCAACCCCTTTTTTCAAAGGGACATGGCAACGATGTCTGCATGGAATTGGGTCAGGTGTCTATCGCTAGCTTGTGGTACCAGGCCATAAAAATTACCAGTGTGATATTTCAGTGTTAGATGTTGGATTCATACGGAAATTCTTGTTTCTCGTTTTTTTTTTTTTTTTACTATACCCTGGTGAGTGAATATCATCTAACATTTCGGGTCAATTATCACTCATGTGCGACAGCACGCAATCAACATTCAACTCCAAACAAATTCGTGATGTCGAACATTACGGGCTCATGAGCTCCATCATGCGATGTTGAGAAACATGTTGTCGAGCTGCAAGAGAATGCACCCTTGCGCCCTCACGCTTATAAACCAGCCGCACAAGTTCCTTTTCGCAGCTCGCCATGGCATGCCGGCAAGAATCGAGCGAAAAGAAGAAGAAACGTCGCATTTAATGACCTTGAAAGCCACGTCAGATAATGCTATATCTATGAACATTGGAATATACGGGATGAAACATTCGGCAAGGGCCGCCGGAGATCCGGAGTTCATGTCAGGACGGGCAGTTTCGCGATCAAACTCGACCGTCTGGATGGTTTCGTCTATTTTCAAAGAGGGCGAACCAAATTCCGAACGCGACGTGCTTCTGTACTGCCAACTCTTATCGATTATCGAGGCTCAATGGATGCTATCGACACAAACTACGCCAAAAACGTGAAGCCCGTGACCGAGGGAGGAATCAAAGACGTCACCATCAGAGGGCACATCTCTGCCCCTCAACGTGGACGCGCCATGACATCAATGATCTGGAATCTGCCAAGCGCACTCGATCCAACGATTACTGCCCCCCTTTTTTCCCCTGTTCTATTCTTTCATCCTTCCCAAGCCTCAACATGTCCGGACCAAGAAACAGTTTCGGCTCGTCAGCCCGTGGCGTTACTTTTGCTTTGTCGTCCGTCGTCAACCTGTTTCCCACATAACTACCGCGACCACCTTGCCCACCATCCCTCATACTTGGCTTTCAAAGCGACGCATATCAATCCCATGTTGACTATGAGTGCCGCGATTGCCCATGGTCCAGCTCCTTATACACCGGTGCAATGAACGGCTTATCCGCCCAGTGTTTACTGGCGCCAAGATTTAGAAATTTCCTAGTAAGGCGACACCCTGGATCCATGGGAGCTCTCCGTGTCACAGGACTTCCATTTGACTGACGTCCCGACTCACTTCTTGATCGTATGTAACCCTCCCTTATCGTCACCAGGCCGGAAGGAGACTTGCGCGGGTGCTGTGAGAGCGGGCTCCGAAGGAACTGGGCGAACGCATGTCCTCAAGGAACTTGTCCATGCCAACGCTTGTAGGTGTCTACGGCGAGTTTCAAGTCACCCCATGGCATGAAAATGATCAAATCCATGGTCGTGCGAAAGCCACAAAGAATCGCAAGCACGCTTTTCTCCACGCCCGGCGAGGCTAAGTCCATCGACAAATGCACATGCGCATCGTGAATGGATATAATGACTCGAGGTCACCTCTCCGAGCACAGAGCTATATTCTTTATGAATGTACACTAAATAAAGGACGCAAATATAAACACTTTTCATTTCTCCATTTATATCCTTCTTTTTCCCGCATCTTTATTATCCGGAATCATGGGGATCGTGTAATTAAGACTCGATATATCTAGTCAGTCATACGCACGTACAATGTATATTTCAGAAATAAGGACCACTGAAAAAAGATGCCGCATATTCCTGAAATCCGTATCAAGTCCACGGTACGCACACGAGTTTGTCGTTGGGAATAAAAGTTTAGACCCATAATGACTTGAGGAACCTTCCCCTCCGAAAAACAAACTTTATATTCAAGGTTTCATGTACGCAAGAACTTGGTTTTCTTGACGACACCATCACGTTGGTGCCACAATGTGGTGAGAAAACGGGTCCATGTTACTATCGTCTTGACCGGCACGCGATGACAAACACACACTGGGTAATGGTGTTGTCTTTTTTGCGACAAAACGTGCGCTTGTTCTTGGTATATACGTATATTTTTATCCCAGAGAGCGTGCAACGCGTCGAGGACAATACCAGACTTCGAAGAAAGTTGACTCCAGAAGACAAAAAAGTACATACAAAGAGGAAGTATCCTCTCCTGATACGCCGAGTCCGTCTATCCAGTAGATAAAAGTCCTATCAGTTCAAATGGCCAACAAGCCTGCGCTGCAGTCCAGGGGCCGAGGACGGTGCCGGGTGTGCTCTTGTACAACCAGCCGGGATACGTCAGCCCGCTTGTAGCTGAGAAACAAAATGCTCCGTTCCATGGACCTGCCAATGGATGCGTAACGAGACTAGACGCAAATGCTTCTGTCTTATCTCTATTAGTCCCCTGACATCCAGTGATAGTTCAATCAAGGAAAAATCGTATGCGAGGCAAGATAACTTTTTAATGGCTACGTGTCGACAATATGTCCCCCGAAACACGAACATGCCACAAGACAAAGGAATGTTTTGGAAAGCAGAGTCTTCCGAACAACAGCTCATTAAAAACCTCTTACTATGTTAAAAAGTAAAATAAGGGTTTCTTTATAGATTTTCCCTGATTGAAGTTGTAAAGTAAGAGGATGAGATATAAATCTGCATTTCTTTCTCATGGCATGTTGCGCTCAAGGGGGAATCCTTGAAAGAAAAACTCGCTTTACTTCCCAAAATAGCAAGTGGTATTTAATGAGCTGTTGTTCGAAGAAACTCCGGTTTCCCACGCGAATATGGAAAGAAAGAAAACGCCAATGTGAAAATGCCGATTTGAGAAACGGGTTGTCTATGTCGCCCGATATCAAGACTCTGAAAATTTGCCGAAAGGTATTTCTATGGTTCCAGGAAATAGAAAATCGCAGAAGCGAATTGAAATTGCGGTGACGACGTCGTGGGCGCCATGGCCGTCGTCTTTTTTCCATGTAGATATGACCTTGACAATGAAGTCGTGTTCAAGCTCACAGGTAATACTACTGATGCTCTAGTCGATTATCACTATAATATCCACTCTGTAGGATATCAAGGCAAGCAGGATTTTGTGCTCTGTCAAGGCGTATTCATTGCGAAGGATCCCAGCCAAACGCCCCCATGCCGACGCTGACACCACATTTCGAGGAAGCAAGCATGCTTGGAAGAGGGAAAGCTGCAGGCATCGGTATCGACGTCACACTTGGACTCGATGGTAAAACTTGCCAGGCATTGACAACAGCCAAAGAGCCTTGCATGGTAGGTTGCGACCAGATGTTGTTGACGAGATAATTCGGAAGCAGCAGTGGTCGACGCACAACTGGAACAGCACGAGGCAGAGGAGGTAGTAGAGGTTTCATGAGGCCCATTAGATTGTTCTTGACTTTCTCAGTCTCGTCAATCAAGAGCTCACCAGCGCCGTCCTCGTCCAGGCCCTCGAGAGCAGTGACATGGGTTCGGAATACGAACTTGTTGATTGCCTGAACGAAGTCCTCGTGAAGCCTCTTGCATTGCTGATCCTTTCCCGGCCAGTTGTACGTGCTTGCATGGGCATCTGCAGAGTGGATATTATAGTGATAATCGACTAGAGCATCAATAGTATCACCTGTGAGCTTGAACACTACCTCATTGCCCAGTACCATATCGACGTGGACAATGTAGGCTTCAACGTGAAGGATCCGGTAGCTGAAGAGCTCCTCGAGTGGTTCAGTTGGCATGTCGGCCTGGGAGAGTTTCGGCAGCATCAGTGAGGCGAGAGTCCAGATGGCGTTTTTGGACGACAAGATTTGGGTAAGACATCTTTGGTGTCGTGGGACGTTGTTGATGGGACGCCTCAACCTGCTGACGCGCTTCAAGGTCTGTGTAAGCCAAGGCTCGACCTTGGTACCCAGTACTACATTGACGGAGGATGCTCTCGGCGCAAACGCGGCAGCGGAAGCTGGAAGAAGTTGGGGATGCATTAGCGATTATGCGGCAGGCCTTTCAAAGGCGCTTTGGAGTTTTAGAGACGGCGAAGACGGTGAGATGAGGTGAGGCGGGGACTGGCGGACTGGCGGGGTCGAAACCCGGGCTCGTTGATAGCACCAGAATGGATTGACAGCAGAAAAAGAAGGAGAAAGAAAAAAGCAGACAACAGCAGGAGATGAATGCGGAACTTTAAAAGCAACGGGTCGAGCAGGGAAGACGGGACGGAGACGGACGTAGGTCTGGAACTTGGCTTGAAGAAGAAGTCGCCTGCTGGACGGCCGTAGCCGAAAAGAAGTGAAGAGGAGCGAACGAAGGTGTGTCGTGAGAGTGGAAGTCTTGGGGAAAGAAAAGAGCGGGACGACGATAATCGAGGCGGCGGCCATGACGAGATATATATCATAAGAAGTCAAGTCTGGTACCAGACCAGTTGGCATGTCTGGTGTAAGTGAGAGCCGGACAGGCGTTGACATGGATGCAAGTGTCTGCCCTCTGTCTGGCTGTCTGGCCCACGAGGCGGGGTGGGTGCCAGCTGCCGGGGGGTGTGCCAGCTGTGGGGGGTGTGGTACCAGCTGTGGGGGGTGTGCCAGCTGCGTGGGCGGCTCAATGTTCAATGTTCCGTCTGGTTTGCTGTGGTGCCGGCCTCAATATTGGCAGCAGCCAGCCAGGCGGACATGCACCGTTGAAGCTTCCAGTCGGGCATGCAGGGCAGGCGCAGCTGGATGTGCCGCCGTTGATTGATGTGGGCTGGGGCAAGAGCCGCTGGGCAGCCGCACGGGCCACCGGAGTCTCCATCCAGGGCCCAAGGACCAGCAGCCAGCATTCAACACTGAAGCTCATCAAGCTCAACTCAAGCATATGCAAGCAAGCAAGCACCGGACCCACCCTGGGGTCAGGGTGGATCCGTGTCAGCCCGACTCAACTTCCTGCATGGTTCGCGCGCACGTCAAGTTTGACAGGCGCCAATCCATGCACCGGCCTACTTACAACCGTCTACCGTCTACCGTCTACCGTCTACCGTCTACATCTCCCATCTGCCATTGTCCCCTGCGTCACGATCCGCCGTGGATTCACACCAAGACGAACCATCGCTCGTCGTCGCTGTGCTGTGGTTCCCTCTACGCCCACACTCTAGTGTCTGGACATCCGCCGTTCCCGCCAAGGAGGGCCTCCGAGGCCTTCGAGGCCCTCCCCCCGAGCATGCTTGCGCTGTCACGATCCGAAAACGGAATAAAGTCCATCATGTGTCCGTGGCACCCTCGTGACGATGCACGTCACTAGTCCTGCCAAGCTGAAAGCTGCATCGCGACATGGAAGCGCCACGCTGGCCCTGGGGAATAGTGTCCCTTGCGCGGAGCAGTGCGTGCTACCGCGCATGCACATCTTTGGTCTCGGCCTACTTGAAAATACACCAAGTTCATGTCAGAGACTGAGAGCTAAGAGAATAAAGAATAAGGAATAAGAGGCAAAGAGGCAACCGAGAGCTCTTACCCATCCGAAGGAAGAGAAGAGAGAGGTACTAGGTAGTCAATAACACACAGCCAGCCATATTCAGCCCCTCATGGACATGACATTATACTTCTTCATACGCAATACTGTTAGGACATTGTTCAAGCGGATCACGTCTTTTTTTTTCCTTGTCGCTGATAAGTGATGGTAGGGCCATGCTTTTCATTGGTACGCCGACTGGTTTGGGCTTTGTGCATGAGACTAAAACAGCCCGAAGAGCCGTCCGTTTGCTCACCTGCAGTATACCGGGGATTACTTGGAGCCGTCTGGTCATGAGGAGATGAAGTATGAGGTAGAAGCAGGTTTTGCTGGCGTCCCTGAACAGCACAGTGTGATGGTCGTGATGGCGTCCTGAAACGAGTCGAGTCGTGTGTGCGGCGCCTGAGCATTGCATCACAGCCCTCTCTACCGTTCTTCTTACTCCTGCCTCTATTCTGTCTCTGTGTCTCCAAAGTCCGTCTCCTTCTGCGGCGGGCGGCGAATATGGAATGTCATGTGGGTAGTGCAAGGTTGATGAGACGGGGAATGTCGAGTCCAAATTCTTCCTTCCGAGGAAAAGAGCATCGGCCCATGATGCACGATGCACTCCTGCGTAGCGCCGCTGCGGGTGCCAGCCCAGGTGCAGGTCAGACTTGTTGCAGCTGTTGGCTGATGTTGTCTGTGAGGGGTGTATGGGTGTGTGTCCCTCAAGCCCAAGTCGGTCATGGTGGCCGAAACAGACGTCGCGCTATTGGCCAACATGCACTCGATCAACGCCGTCACGACGAGAATATTGGGCTTTATGAGTTTTGAGGGAGAGCCGGGGGGGGGCCTTGAGAGATAGAAATAAAACCTTGCAAGGCAGCTTCTAGTGTTTGCTGCTAGTGCCACACATTTTCTGTCTGTATCTGGTCATCGTCCGTTGAGCTGGAAAGGGGCTGTTGGTAATGGAGTAAAAGAGGGGAACAGATGAGGAAATATGAGAGATGAGGAGAACAGATGAGAACGAAGGAGAAAAGATGAGAAGAGATAATCAAAGGACGCCAACAAAGCAGCCGAGAACAGGCATGTTTTCCGAACAGAACCAATAAATGACACCACGGAGGGAAAACTCTTGCCGTCACCGGCGCCCACTCGGCGACCACCAAACCCCATCGTCTGATGATGGAAAGCCTGGTGCTGCCTCTGCCTGTTCCTGACGCCGCCACGACGTGGCAAGATCCATGCCCCCCTTTATTACGTGAACATTGTACCAGACCGACATAAAGAGGAAGGGGGTTCGTTTTTTTTTTTTTTTTTTCCGTTGAATGCGAGTACGCAAGTTTTCCCCCAAAAAGGCATGTTTTGCAACACACTGCACGTAGAACAGCATGCATACGTTTCATGTTTTCTCTCTAATCTTTTTCCGACGTCCCGAATCCCCCCCCCCTTCTTTTGAAATTGAAATAAATACCGAAATAGAGCAAAAGCGCGGAAGCGGAAGCTCAAAATAGGTAGCGCCAGACGAGCAACTCGTCTTGACCGCTGGTTCTTTTCATGTCTTAAAATAGTCTAAAAAAAAAAGTCTCGAGTTTCACCATCTGCATGATCCGTTGCCAGCACGATAGCCGAGACGGACACGAGAACTCGGCAAACCAGCCCCGCCCTCTTCCGTACGTATTTCGTATCCCCCGTTCCTTGGAGGCCAGAACACAAATTCATGGGACAAGGTGGGTTCTCGGGCTTGCGCATTGTGCATTGCATTTGTGCGATTGTGCTCGCATAATGTATACGGGTGATATGTATATATATGTGTGTGTGTGTATATGTATGTATACATGTTGTATATATGTATGTATACATGTTGTATATATGTGTGTATACATGTTATATATATGTGTGTATACATGTTATATATATGTGTGTATACATGTTATATACATGTATATGGCTGGACCCAGGCATCACGAAGCACTGAAACTAGGTTGCCAAAAAGAAATCACGTTGCACGTGGCCGGCTAGTCTGCGCACCAGCTCTCATGGCTGTCATCCTCGCACTCACTGCACGGCGTGCCCGATCAAGTCAAGTCTGGACAATGCTCCGTTTTCTGTACAGGTCAGTAGGTGCGTCGATATGTACTTGCTGCCTGGAAGCCGGACGCGCCCGCTGCTAGGTCGGCTCTGAGTCGCTGTCTGACCCATCATGTCTGTCGTCTGTCGTCTTCTGTCATCTGCCTACCGTCTGCCATCGTCGTCTGCCATCTGCCGTCATCGTCGTCTTCGCTCACCCGACTTCTGGACTCGGAGGCCTCATGCCATACCCCATGACGTCACTCCCCATACGTGCCTGGCCAGGCATGTGCCAAGCCGTTCCCCGGACGCGCCGCGGCACGCGAATCCACTCCAACATCGACAGTGTCTCACCCCCTCCGTCGTTGAAGAACTCGGGACGAGCCAATCAGTGAGTGCCGAGGCGCGCACACGCCGCGTGGCGCGCCGAGCATCAACACCGCAGACCCGATGCACTAGCGAACAAGCCTCGGGGGAGGAGGGCGTGGGGATTCGCACAGAGAGGAGCCTGGAAGACTTGCTGCTCATCGTCCGTCTAATATCATTTGCCGCACCGGATTTTTTGACGAGGGTTTCTTTTTAGTAGAAGCTAGAGGACCTTTTAGTAGAAGCTTTAATGGAAGCCACAAAAGCTTTAATAGAAGCTGTAAAAGCGTTCAGTAGAAGCCATAAAAGCTTTAATAGAAGCTGTAAAAACTTTCAGTAGAAGCCATAAACGCTTTAATAGAAGCCCATATGCCTTGAAGCTATAGAATTAAACCAAGCTATAAAAGCTAAAATACAACCCTTTAAATAAAAACCAAAAGAAACCCCTCAACCACAAAACACAGCATCTAAGGAATAGAAAACGCCCTCGAAACGCCCGCGATCCCCACGCATTTCCCCGTCTTACTTGACGCCAGACGTTTGAGAGAAAAAGAAATTGAACAATGCTTGACTGTAATCGTGCATGACAAGAAGGATGGTGCGAGTATGAATTGAAATGCGATGCGCATTCATCATGAGTGCCTCACATGACGAGGTAAAACACCACATGCTTGGGATCCGGCTTGGTTGATGCGCGGCTCAGCAGTGATGAGGTACATATAAAAAAAAACAAGGAGGCTATTACCAGAGAAAAGATAGACAGACGATATAAGAATACAGAAGAAAAGCTTTTTGATTAGTTCATCATAAACCCTCTACTGATTCAACTCTTGTAACTCTTGAACAACACCCCTGCTAATCCAGTCAGCCAACGCCATGGTCGTCACCATGGGATTCACACCGCTGGCACTAGGAAAGACGCTCGCGTCCGCCACGTATAAGTTTCGCGTGCCCCAGACTCGGCCTTGCATGTCCACCACGCCAGACTTGTCGTCGGCGCTCATGCGACAAGAGCCCATCTGGTGAGCCGACGCGCACATCGTCGTCGGCGGCTTGTTGTTCGCACGGCGGACACGCTTGATCCACGCGGCAAAGTCCGGGTCGGTGAACTCGGGGTCCTTGCCGGCTTGGTGCTCGGCCTGTCTTTTGCCACCGTCCCGGGCCACAAAGGGAGCCAGATGGACGAGATGAGGCCGGATTTCCGTCGCCCGCGCGACGTAGCAGATCTTGGCTAGCGCGATGAGGCCCTCGAGCGTGTGTTCGCGGTCAAAGTCGGACATGTCGTACTGGATGCGGGGCGTGCCATTCCGAGGATCCGGGTATACTCGTCCCGAGTCGCGGTCTCGGGTGAGAGAGATAAAGGTGCCGAGGTGACGGTATTTCAACGCTATTATTTTTGCGTCGATGCCATCTCGCCACGTTTGCAGGCCATATGTCGTATACGGCTGCAGGGAAGATGAGGTTAGCTTGCGTCAGAAGGGCTAGAAAGGAGAAAAAGACATGAAAGCAAGAGGAAGACTATAAGAAGAAAAGAGGCAAAAGAAGGAATGAATAAGGGCATACTATCGGAAGAATAAAACAGGGCAGAAGGCAAGGAGTGACCATGATAAGAAAAAAAAAGGAAAGAAATTCGACAACCAAATCATATAAGCCGCACTTACGACATTGCACGTCGTCTCCAACTTGACCCCATGCCCCCTCCCATCCAGGTTCTCAAACTCATCAACATATGATGTGATGATGCCGCCCTCCCACGATGTCATGTCCGTGTTTCCAAAGACGGCTGAGACGAAATTGACGGGATGGAGGTGTAGATGTCGTCCGACATTGGGGTTCTATCTCGGCGCGTGTCAGTTGTGTGTGTCATGGAAGGAGTATTTGTTGGAAAGGATTATATATATTTTACGTGGCTGATCCTGCTACGTACCTTGACACCACTCTTGGCCAGAATAACAGGACTCCATAACGAGCCAGCCGAGATGATGACTTTTTTCGCCCTTATGAAGACGCGGCGCTGAGTCCGAGACGACTCCGCTTTGTGAACACTGCCGTCCTTGTCCCTGGCCGTCCATAAGCCTTGGACGCCGATGGCGATAGGGGTGGCGCTGGCAACGCCGTCTTCGCCGGTGTCGGCAAATACCACCTTTTCCACGGTGAAACCTTCCATGAACTCAGCACCAGCTTCACCGGCAGCCGGCAGCCACGCGGTAGCAGGACCCCTCTTTTCGGCCGAGTTGCAGCCCAGGTGGCATCGGCCACAATAGTGCTCCCTGCCGGCCGTGTTTTGCTCGACAACGCCGCCCTTCCAGCCCAGGGTCTTGATACCGTCCAGCAGGGCCTGATTGCGCGCGTTGTGCCGAATGGCGCTCTTGCTGGCACCCACAAAGTCCCATACCCGATCCATGCTCTCGTCAAAGTCACTCGACGCAAAGAGCGGCAGCCCCCGGGCGGCCCACTCGTCGCGGACAAAGTCTTGCAGTCGAAAACACACGCTCCAGTTGACCGTGCCGCCGCCGCCCCAGGAGCTGCCGCAGACGATGCCCGTGCTCGAGGAGTCGCTGGACAAGACACCGCCCCCCTCGTACAGGTAGTGAGCGGCAGATTCCTGCGTCATGGGCAGCAGTGATGGGGGAAAGTAGTAGCCCTTGTCGACAACGAGGACTCGATGGCCGGCCTCGGCAAGGGTCTTGGCAGACACACCACCTCCGCATCCGGAGCCCACAATGACAACGTCGGTGGACATCTCATAAACACCCTCACCGGCCGGGACCTGAACAAACTGGTAAGGATAGCTCTCGGTATTCTTCCAATCAGACGGAACATCAGAGTACCCGGATATCTCTTGGAAGAAACGGCTGTGCATTGAATTTGCCTTTTGAGCCATCTGAGCCAAGGACTTGGAAAGTATGCGCAGTGCTGGGATATGAGAAGAGGCCCATGACTGCAGAATGGCTTGTCGGACATGAGTAGGTTGAGAAGTGACGGGTTGCCAGTGCCGGGTCAAGAGCATGCTACCTGCGTTTCCACTGGAAGGAAGCGATCAGCATGGAACAGTATAAAGCGAAGGAAAAGAGGAGCCAAAGGAAAAAGAAATCAGGGGGGGAGAGGAAAAGATAAAAGACAAAGACAAAGAAAGTACAACCGTTACAGAACTTACGAGAGCAGTTTCAAAACCTTGGCCAACTGTCCCCGCTGAGGAACAAAAGTCAGAGACCGCAGACAGTCTTCTCGAAACTTGGCATCCTGGGAAGGCCGGAACTCAAGGTACTCCTTGATTCTTTCTCTGGAAGGCGGGTTGGACAAGGCCGAGGCGCATTCGTCGATGAGCGTCTCGAATTCGGAGTCGGAGAGGGTGATGCTGCCGTTCTTGTCCTGCACGGAAGAGGAGGAGGTTGATGTGATGGAGGGCAGAAAGCCGTCGAGGAGAGCATAGAGCGTCTCCCACTGGGCTTCGTTCATGAAGTCTCTGGGCGGGGGATCTGGTATTGGCGAGGGCTTTGGGCCCAGCGGCTTTGTCACGACCATTGAGGCGGCGGGAGGTGGGAGTGGGCGTGTGTTTGTGCTTGTGTTTGTGCTTGTGCTTGTGCTTGTGCTTGTGCTTGTGCTTGTGCTTGTGCTCGTGTTTGTGCTCGTGTTTGTGATCGTGTTCGTGCTCGTGTGTTCGCGTGCTCGCGTGCTCGTGTGCTCGTGTATCGTCCCTCAGCTAGTCAAACAAGGCGCGTAGATTCCAGACTCGAACTCTAGTTCTAGAGCAGAAAAAAAAGAAGAAAGAAAAAAGGAGCAACGGTACGAAGAAGACGACAAGATGTGAAGGAAACAAAGAACCGCGAAGTGGTCTAGAAATAAACAAGCGACAAAGACACAAGTTCAACGGACCACTTCCAGTGACCCGGCCTGCATCTGCCCGTAAATAAAGCAAAAGAAAGTAAAAAAAAGGGTCCCGTGCGGCGTTCGTTCACGTATCCGTTGTGACGTCTCGTTCCAGGAATCCATCAGACCAGACAGGTCCGCCCGTCCCCTCTGGCGTCGATTTGATTGCTCTGCCGCGTGTGGAGCTTCGCTTCCATGCACATCCACTGCCCGGGCCCCTCGCTATCCGTCGCCCCCCTCCCCCCCCTCCCCCGCGGCAAAGGAAAGAACCCCCCTTGCCCCCTTGCTCCCTTGCTCCCTTGCTCTCCAGCCCCGATGCCGATTCTGGCATGTCTGTCTGTCAAGCACATTCATATGCATACCCGTACAAGTCCCTACATATGAATCAAAGGTTCCGATCCCGTAGCGCAAGGTGAGGGAGAACATCCCCCCTCCTCCCCCAAAGAACATACAATACACCAAGGCTCTGGAGTATCATAGCGATGAAAACAGAACCTCGAGGTCCCAATCTACGTTCACGTGATTCGGCACTGAGGCATCGAAGCAACGAATTTTGTTGCTCCGGTTCGCCGTTCCCCCACGTTAGCACGGCATCACTACCGCACTAGTACCGCGCTAGCCTCTGGGCCACTGCATCGGGTTTCCCGTCCTTGATTGGGCCGGAACTTTCGGCTCTCAAGGGGCTTGCATCCATCCTTGATATTGGGCTCGCACCCCTGATTACGCCATCACTACATCTTCACGTTTGTGTCCGGCATCTTGACGTCAACTAATAGAATTGCCTTTCACACCTTTACCTCCACAACCATCTGGTCGGGATATGAGCCACTGTTCATGTTCCAACGGAAAAGGGTCCCGAGACAACCTGCCATAAGGTACGACCCGCACTTGTGTCTTCTTTCTTTCGTCGCCTGTGTCATCGTCGTCACAACGAAATGCCGATGGGCAATCTCTCCTCTCACGTCAGCTTTATCTGTCCCAAGCCCGTCGCCGAACCCCCCTTAACCCATCCGTACGCTTATAAAGAGGGAAAAAATAGTCGGGTTAAAATAAAGATCAACACAAAACGCCACTAGGATGTCTAAGCGCCCCCCCTCACCCCGCTCCTTTTGTTTTTCCACTAACCAACCAACCCCCCTCCCTCCAATCCCCCACAAACTCTGTATAACTGTACACAATTCAGCCCTAACTGAACTAGAGAATGGCTGTCATGTGAACACAAGGTGGCAGCTAATTGTATAACCATGCCAAGGGAATAAAGGAGATGAAACTCGAGACAAAGAAGAGACTCGTAGAGAAGGAGGTGAGAGAAGGGACAAATGTGCCGTTGTTCCCAACGTCCCTCGTGTCGTGCGAATAAAAAGAAAATCATGATTACCGATAGCCCGTAACGATACGCGCAAAAAAAGTGCCTGCGCAAAGATGTCATCCTGTCGTCGTCGCTGTATCTGAGCCGCGCAAGCCCGCCGTGGCGGAGTTCAATTCGTAATACCTTTCTTTGTGGTCCTTGAAATCAAAAGTATACATGAGCATCATAAAACCATTCCCACTCCTCGAGGCCATAGATGGCCAGAGATGATGTCCTTGTCATAGTTCCGCAGCCAAGACCACCGATGCATGGTTCTGCGTATACAAGCAAGACAGAAGATTCTCGACTGCGTCATTTGCGTGGCATGCGCCAAAGCGTGTCGTATGTACTCGTAATATTTATTTATTGGACTCATTTCCTCGAGATCCTCGCTATTGAAGCCTCTGAAATCGGCCTTAAGTTGGGGGAGCCATATCCTTTCTGTTGTTGTTGTTGTTGTTGTTGTTGTTGTTGTTGTTGTTGCTGCTGCTGCTGCTGCTGCTGCTGCTGCTGTTGTTGTTGTTGTTGTCGTCGTCGTCTTCGTCGTCGTCGTCGTCGTCGGAAGCTCGTTTTGTCGTAAATAGTGTCAGGTTGTGCTGTCTGATGTGGAATGCGGTAAATTTGGCGTCTTGTGTCTCCTGAAAAAAGAAAAGTCCTTCATCCTGAATCGACTTGGTTTTTTCCGGAGTGACTTGCCCTCTGTCTTGCCAGAAGTATCACCGGGTTGGCTCGAATTATCGTCCGCTGCGACGCCCACGCCAGCGCCGCCGCCAGCGCCACCACCATCATGTAGAATGGTCCCGGGAGATCCATGGCTCGAGTGGCTTGGAGGAGAAATATCCAGCCCGGGAGCGCTCAAGATTCGCTCCATCGATTCGTTGCTGACAATGCTAGTGCCTTTTGTGCTTGGGGAGAGAGCCATCTTGCCATTCGTGGCAGTCGTGGCTTGCGATTGCCAATCTCCTGTAAATGCCCCTGATGCACTACCTTCGGTGGTTTCGCTGCAGCGCTGTCGTCCGAAATGCGTTGAGCCTTTGCTCTCGCATGTGCTGTCTCCCCGAAATCGACAGGGGAAAGGGTCGCTGTCAGCCAATTCGCGCACGGCGTCAAACGACGAGATGGTTCCATTCTGCAGCAGCGCATCCTCACCCTGCTGAACCGCGAGGCCAATATCAGAAAGCCCATCGGGTGCCAATGCGGCCTGTTGTTGGCTGCGGAGTAATACATCGGAAACCACATGAGGAGCTTGTGTACTTTCTTCCACAACTCCTTCCGTTCCGCATTTTGCATAATTAGTCTCGCTGAAAGTCGGATTGACGACGACCGAGTCCTTCTCCGCCGCGGCGACGTCACTCCGGGTTCGGCGTGTCAAGCTTCCTTCGATAGCTCCCCGTTGGATACTCAGCTCGTCAGGCGACTGCTTTGCTTTCTCCTCCCTGACCTTTTGCTCAAAAAGATTCCTGTTGACATCAAGCTCTTCTACAGTGTATCTCATCGCGGGCATAATATGAGCGACACCTTGAAATAAGGGAATGGCGAACATTTTCATGAAGCCGAGCTGTGCGTTGGACAAGGACAATATGTCCTTTTTGGGTTGGGTAAGCAAAGAAGACTTGATGTCTAGCTCTTCTTCCATGGAGGCTTGTCGAGAGAATTCCTCGGATAGGATATGCATCCACTTTGATGCTGCGTCATAATGTCGGGCCTGGAGCGTGGAATGCTGCATTAGCATGTGATGTGAAAAGATGTCCATGTCCTCTTTGGTATTTCTTGTGCCCCTCTTCGTCTTTTTACTTGCTGGCATAAAAAAAAGAAACAATAAGTAAGAAGGAACTTACCACGTTGCTGATGTCCGCACATTTGATGAGCAGTGAACATGCCAAAGCTTTGTGCTCCTCGATCTGCCGGCTGTCCCAGTTATCAGCATGATCGCTGTTCTGCAGCCGCTCTTGGATATCCACAAGCTTCTTCATGTAGTCAAAATGTAAGCCCATGTCCGTGGCAAGGATAGAGCTAATCATCAGATTGCGCATTCTACGATCCTCAAAAGCAGAAGGCCAGTGACGTCGGAGGATCTGTGAATAGGCGGCGCAGTGGAACGATTCCAACACGGAGCGATCGTTGTAAAGTTGCGCTAGGGGAGCGTTTAGAGTGGCCAGAAATCCATTGTTGACTCCCGGATGGCCCACGTCGTGACCAATGGCGGTGATGAGCAATGTGAGAGCTTCAAAAGGACTTAACAATGACGCGATTGGTGACTTGACAGGCGTCGTCTCGATTCTCTGCCCGATTGGGTAGGGTGGCAAGGCGCCAATGTGGACAAGAAAGTTGAACGTGGCCTGCAGTACGTCCACCACGTGGCGAAAATTGTGATATGGAACAAAACTGTTGTAGGCAGCGCGACAGGCCACCAGGAAGCTTATGAGCTGGTCTTTCGCGAGGGGAGTCAGCAGATGATCATGTGGTACGGTGCCGGAGGGATGAGACATCATGTCAGCATACCTGCAGGAATGTGCCAAGGCTTCAGCTCAGGCACAGCCAAAGCATGTTGGAACATAACCAAAGCAGCAACTAGCAACTCGTCGTCGGAGAAGGAGTGGGCACAAAAACGCCATTGCCCTACAGCCTCGATGATATCGGCTTGACGCTGAGAAGAAACAGCAATGCGTGCTCCTGTAATTTGTGCCTCGCAACCATCAAGGCGACATATACCATTCATAAGTCCGGAAACCATGGCCTCTCGCAGATACGCAAAGGGTTTTTGCTCGTTGACACCGACCCAAGATCGCTTCCTACCCTTGGTGACCTCGAGAATGGCTTGCTGTTCCTTGGTGGCATCTCTATGTGCTTTATAGGCACATATTTCGAGGGTCGTCATGCAATTGGAGGTCAAAGGGCTGAGGAGTACATCGACGGCACCAATGTCCAAACACGCTCTTATCAATTGACGGCTGGCGGCCAGCAATGATTCTGATGTCAATGGAGCTTCCAACATGCCGTCCGTCATTTGGTGGCTGACCTTGGACACAGGCACTCCTGGAGAGCTAATAATTGGCACTGGAACGACAAGCTTTGACGTGCTACTTAGATGTGCCTCGGTGATGATCTTTTGCAGTAGACTCAGCCCGTATAGCTCCTCATTTGGCGTATGAATCTCGAAAGTGTGGATGGCAGTAGCGGGCGTGGAAAACAATGATCCGGATCCATTGTATTGGTTTTGCAACGGGTCATCAGACGGGGTATCTAATAGAATCAGCGTCGGCGTGAGATTGGTCATGGATCCGTCTTGGAGCCGGAAAAGAGTCGATAGACATGCGGCACCGGTATTGCATATATAGACTGCAGGGGAGACAAATTAATTGTAAGATATTTGTTCGAATTGCGAGCAAAGGCAAGAATGAAGTCATGAGCGTCTGCTGCTTCTTTTGCATTTCTCCTTTATCCGACGAGCGAATGACTGATCGTAGTGGCAAAAGCCGACCGAAAGAAAAGACAAAGTAAAAGAAATGGGGCGTTGAAAGGAGAAAGTCGGAAACGTACCGGCACCAAAGGCGTCAAGAAGTGGTTTTACCAAGTTTCGATCGTGTTCGCCATCCCTCTCCGATGGTCCGGATTCATACACCCCATCCGTGGAGTCAGGCACAGCACGGATCAATGTATCCTCTTGAACAAGCCGATTGACGTAGATGACATTGCATGAGAGTCGATCCATTGTGGTCACGGGAAGCTGCCAGTCTCGCGACTGGAGCACGTTGACCACACAACAGGTCGACGTTGAGCGGTATGCCAAGTCGTTGGGATGGATAAAAATAAGTTGGGCGTAATGGGATGAGAAGGGAGGACCATGCAGCTGTCTGCTGTGTGATGACTGACAGCGCGGGCTGATACCTGGCGATCAACAAGTTCGAGGCAGGAATCAAGGTCGAGTGGAATGCGCTACGGCGGGCGTCGGGCGGGCGTCGGGCAGACGGGCGGCGGCGAAATCAGCCAAGAGAGAGAGGGACGAGATCAATTCGACATTCGAGCTCCGACTGTAACCGAGAATTGCAGGGCGGTTCTGCGTGGGACCTCGTTGAGCCAGCACCGAGAGCAGCAGAATCGAATTGGATACGCGAGACAAGTCGTCGCAGCAGAGGGTGTGCAAGACGTAGAGGCGATGGGGCACTCAAATTTGCGCCTCGTCGTAGTTCAAGTGAAGTGGCACGGTAAGGCGAGAGGAGAATGGGCGGCAGCAAACAGGTAAAAGTTGAATGGCGAGAAAAGGCGTAGAATAGAAGGGAAAGAGAAGAGGTCTAAAGAGTGAAGTTATCGACAGTTAAGGAAAATAAGAGAAGGAGGGGGAAGGGGGGGAGGGGGGGAGGCGCGGGAAGGCGTCAGGCAAGAGCAGCGACGCGGGCAAAAGTGGTCGCACGTGGAGGTGATGGTGTTGTGAGGATCTAGAAGGACGAGTGGAAGAACAGACGGGCGCGAGTGTTGCGACCGTTTCCCCGGGGGGGGGGAGGGGGGGGGCAGTTCCTCCAGTGAGCGGTTGCTTGGCAGGTCCAGAGACGGAGAGAGTCCAGTTGAGAGTCCAGACTCCAGACCCAGAATGCAAACTGCAGTGCGGACTGCAGACCCGACGTCCTTTGGGGAATTCCAGAAGACGACTATGCACTGCTGCTGCATGTGCGCTGCAGCGCTGCAACAGCCTGTAGCAGCCTGCGAGGACAGGCATTGGCCGGACTGAGTGACGGGCTGTGCTTGCGCCATATTCTCGGGGCCCCGACTGGGCTCAGGCCGCAGCCAGCCAGCCAACCAGTCTGTCTCAACTGCCTTTTGGTCTCGCGTGTTGGCGTTGGCTGGGTATCAGTATTCTGTCTGCTGGTCTGGTGTGTCCGAGGCAGTGAGCGAGTGGATCGCAATGACGGGCCAGGCTGTTTTGTCGTTCCAGCCAGTCACTTTGTCGCCAGTCGCCCGCGCCTTCCTTGCTTCTGGAACCACTCATGGAAGCATCGACATGGCACTGGGGCGACATGGGCGGGCGCCATGGGCAGGCATCAGCATGGCCGGTCTGGGAAGGAGACAGGGACTAGAAGCAGCATCACCAATGAGGAAAGTACAGTCCGCCACTTGCCCACTCCGTCGCCACCAGCCCGTCCGGTAGCAAGCATGGCATGGCATGGCATGGCAGGCAGGCAGGCAGGCAAGCAAGCAGGCATGGCCTGAGACAGATCGGATGCATCATGGCGGACGGAACATTACGAGCGAACATTTTCATGCTTTCGTTCATCAACCAACCTTGATCAGAACCAAGCCAACGGACCTAGCCATTCACGTCTCAGCTGGCCCCCTCCTTCCCCACCGACCGCAAAAGGGTGGCTGGCTGGCAGGTCCAACTGACTGCCTCCTGCTAGTACCTCCCAGGTTCCTGGGTACCACCTGCCTGCGAGGTAGCCTACCTGGGTACCTCCAGGTACCGAGACCAGTGGACATGCATGCCACGACCGACCGGGTTTGCTCGAGCTTGTGCACAAGTAAAAGCTTGTCAACAAAACGCCCCCGCCCCCAAAAGCCTATCGGCGGCCAGGCTACTACCCGGGCTGCGCCAGCAAAGGCGTGGCGCTCTTCGAATGTCATTGCAACACAAGCCAGGCTCAATATCATCGACATACCTACCTACCTACTTACTGGACATGCGGGTGTGTGTGTTGTGTGTGTGTGTGTTGCAATTGCCGTCAGATCAAGCGTGGAGATGCATAGTATGCGCTGCTGATTTCCTCTGCAGTGTGCACGCCGCCATTGTCAGAATCTGAGCCGGTCGCACGGCACAATCTCACACACTCTCGCACTTCTTGGGTCGCCAGCATGCAAGGAACCCATGTGCCGTCTGTCAGAGCTCCTTTCTAGAACATTTCATGGAACCGACCCGAACACATTGCCTGTGACTGTGCTTGCGCCTGCGCCCATGCCGCCTGGTGTGTTGTGAGTCTTTCCCGCCTCCCGGTGGGAGTTTCCTGTCAAATTAGTCATTCGCCACGTAATACCAATCCGGTTCTTGGTATCATAAAAAGGGAAAGCAAAGCAGGACACGGCGCAAACGGAAGAAGAAGAAGACCAAGAGGGAAAAAAAAAGAAGACGAAAAAAATAAATATTTAAAAGAAAAAAAAAGGAAAAAAAAAAGGGAAAAAAGAGACGGCAATGGAAATAAAAACGGACCATGCTCCATATAGCTACCCTGGATGATGATGATGATGATGATGACAACAGACCAGCCGAGCCGCTACATAACCCGCCCACCCCGCCTTGGCCATCCATCCCATCACACATTACACGGAATATTAATCCAAGACCCCCCCCCCCCTCCCAAATACATATTGAATCAGAACACGGAAACACGCATCACGCATCATGCATAGTCATGCTGCTAGGAGTAATAAAGTAGAGGGGTGTAGCTAACCATTGTCGCTCGAATATGTTCATCCACGCGTATGTGTATAATTCTAGCTCAGACACTAAGAGGATATGTCACGTAGCTTAGCGACCGTGAGTGTTTCTCGCGAATGTGTTTTGTTTCCGGTCTAGACTGAGAACAGACTAAAAACCAGCTACCCATTCCCGCTTACTTCATACACGCAGCATCCCCCCCCAGAGGACGGAGAAAAGACATTTTTTTTCTTCTTTCTTTCCCCGCTTCATATTCTTATCTCTGCCCATACGATGTTTCCGGCCTAGAGAGAGACGAAAAAAAACCAACTAAACCCAAAAACATCCTAGGTATTTCTCGCCCAGGCACACATTTCTGGCCTAGACGAGTTATTACTATTTTCTCACTCTTCGCGATAGGAGTGCGCTACGTACCTACGTATTACGGAGCTCTTATAGACGGCCTAGTTGTCACCAAAATTCGGGCCCGGGCAGCTAGGTACATATGGTTCGTCCATGTTAGCCGGAACAGTTTGCCATACGATTTTGGTGTGGAGAAGTTTGAATCTGTCTACGATGGACTTGCAGTACGGATGTATATCTTTGTAGCGTAGTTTGTAGCGTAGGGCAATGGGATATGTTTTTTTTATTCTATTTTTTATTCTATTTTTTATTCTATTTTTTATTCTATTTTTTATTCTATTTTTTATTCTATTTTTTATTCTATTTTTTATTCTATTTTTTATTCTATTTTTTATTCTATT
>SRPZ01000119.1:0-80177 GCA_018360255.1 Claviceps maximensis
AAGCCCAAGATCATGATTGACGGGGAGCGCGGCGCCACCACTTGGGGCTCACTTCACTGTATACGGTGTGAAGCCCAAGATCATGATTGACGGGGAGCGCGGCGCCACCACTTGGGGCTCACACCGTATACAGTGAAGTGAGTTGAGGGTAAACCATACCTTCGGAAGTAAAAAGCGTCTCCTGCGATGTTGATTGATCGTATACCGCGTTGAACGCGAAGGAGAACTCTTCGGCGCCATTCTTGGGACTCGGTATCTTGATGATGGTGTTTGGCTTGCCGGCTTCCGCACAGTCGGCACGAACAATGATGTCCTTGTCAAGCTCTTTTTCCAGGAGTGGACGTATTCTGGCGACAACGCGAACAGACATGGCGGGTCGCGCGAGGTGGATGCATCAATGCAAAGCAACGGGGGAGGACTATGTAAAGAGAAAAGAGAATTCGAAGAGACGCGACTGAAAAAGTATGAAGAAAGAGACCGGAACCACCACGGACGACTGGCTACACGGCAGCACGCGCTGGGCTCGTATAGATCGACGATTGAGTCGGACTGATTAATTGATTGATTGATGGACTGGCGTGACGGGTTGATCGACGGATCAGAGTGAGCAAAGCTCTCCGTTCGTCCAGGGATGTTTGGCGGTGGCGTTGCAGGCGCGATGCAAAGGAGGCAAAGCGAAATTGGCCAAGTTCCCTGGGAAACGGCTAGCTCGACCAATCCTGGCTCTTTCGGGGGCAGGTGTGGGTCTCTCCCAGCTGACAGTCCTGAAGCTGAATCAGAGGTCTGGTCTGGTCTGGTCTGGTGCTTTTGACGAGATCTTCTCGGGAACCGGAAAAAGCCGTCTTGCGAGCCGACCCGGGAGCACAGAAAGCTTCGCGATCCGAGGTTCGAGGTTCGAAATTCGAGATTCGGAATTCGAGAGTCGAGAGTCGATATTCGGGATTCCAGGACCGCTCTCTCGACGAGCACCCATCACACGATGCGAGGCGCCTCGTCCATGGCAAGGTCCTCAGCCCATGGCTTCCGGTCCCAGACGGCGGCGGCAGCATTTGTGTGCCGCCAATGCCGCCGTATCCAGATCAGCGCCGCGCCAAGCACCGACTCGTCAAAGGTGACGAGGGATGCTTTCGGCGCTTCGTTCGGCGGCTCGAGAGATGTGGCAGGTGAGCCTGTTCTCTCTCTATATCAATCATGAAGTCTCTACATCAGACACATTGCTGACGTTGTCCCGCCCCCCCCCCTCTTCTTTCTCCCTTGTTCGTTTGCCGTCTCCCAGATGCTCAATTCGAAGTTCTTGGATCGCCCTATTCGATGCTCTCCGTGACTCTGTCGGCATCGCAGAGACTCTACACCAGGCGGGGGACTCTTGTTGCCGTGGCGGGCAAAGCAGAGAATGTACGTTTCCGCGTGGCCTCCAATGCTTCTCTCGAGATGAGAATCGCTTCACCATTTTCAGCATCGCGGCCACCACTGACACCCTGTCATCTGCCGGTGTGGCAAACCAGGCTCAATCTACGTTGTCGCTGTTGAATCCTCTTCCCCGAGCGGCCTTTGGAGTCCCGTTCCTCTACCAACGCATCTCTTCGACCACACCCATCACAGCACTGATCGCTTCTAAATCACCGACGTCGACCTTCTCCGTACTGCATCTCGATGGCACGACCGACTGGATAGTGTCGCAGCGCAACGCTCTGCTAGCATGGACCGGGCACACCCTGACGCTGTCGTCAAGAATCCAGAGCAAACTCGCCCTGGCGCATTGGGGCAGCACGCATCTCACGGGCAGAGGCTTGGCCGCTTTATGCGCCCCCGGACAGGTTTATCAACTGACACTAGGCGAGGGCGAGGAGTTTGTCGCCCACCCGGGGAGCGTCGTAGCGTACGCCGTGTCAAGGAACGCGCCGCAGCCGTTCCGCTTCAAAAGCACGAGCCTACGTCTTCAAATCCCGTCCTTGGCAGGCTGGTTACTGACGACCGACTTCACCAAGACGGTCCGAAACTCGGGCCTCTACAAGTTCCTCGCCGCAGCCTTGTACAGCGTTCGAACCATGACGCGCCGCACAATCTGGGGCGACCGTCTGTTTCTCCAGTTCAAGGGACCCGCCACGATTCTCTTGTCGAGCCGCGGTGTCCGCGTCGCCGACGTCTTGTCCAGGGAGCAAATCAATGAGATTGCCGACGCTCCCGCGGGCGCTGCTCTTTCTGCCGCCATCGAGCAGGCACGCGAGCCGACTGAGTTGTTGGAGAAGGGTCTTCAGCCGAGCGAGGGACATGATGTCGATAGTGACATCACCAGCAAGTTGCACGTTGAGCCAGTACAAAAGGACGGCAAAATAGCCTTTGACGAAGGCAAGAAGTTGAAGAATACTCTGCAATGAAAGACGATCCGAGCCGACGGATAAAAAAAATTGAAAAAATTTCATTTTTTTTATTTGTACTTGTAGAACAGACGTGAATGAGAATCGGAATGTATGTACATCATACACATTAGAGTCCTCTCGACTGCTATGGGCAATCGTAGAAGAAGGTCACATTGCATTTCCAAGTATCTCGTCATATGAAATCAATCCGCAGACACCGTTTCCTGATTAATCTACCGAGTTTCCTTTCTTGCATCTTCTTCTATATATGCATGTATAATCGTGCACAATGTGAGAAAAAGATGATTGTGTTTTCCTTTTTTCTTTTTTTTTCACGAGGCGTCGTGGTCATACGGACGCTTTGACAGTGCATATCAAACAACGGCCCCTTCCCTCCCTTCGCCCCCTTGTCAAAAACAGGAGGTAGGGGGGGGGGGGGCGCACCATCGTCGCACCATTTCAAATGATGCCAGGTTCAATCAGCTTTGTTCCCCGCAGAGCCGGAACCGAGACCATTTTTGGATCCCACAGGAAAGCGAAGGTCCTTGATTCTTTGTGTCGAAGGGTCGCAGACCCATGTGCTTCCGGTAGAGGTCTTTCCCTCATACACACCATGTCTTCCTGGAGGCTACTCTTGCGGTGGATTTGCTTGACGAGTCTCGTCGCTTCAGGGACACCCTTTCGGATGAGCCCCGTGGGGGATCCTCGCCATCAGATTGTGAGATCAGGGACCTGGGGCAGCGAGAAGAATAATGTTTTTTAGTATTTCCGGTTCAAAATTTGGACGGGATGACTCGAGAGGCTTTTCAACGTTATTCAGACATGCACGAGTGTTAACAGATCACAACATGCAACTAGATTCATCATTTAAAAGTGAAAATCAAGCCTACTCAATTTCATATTTATACAGCGCAGCTCGTTGGGCAGAATATAAAACAAATACAACCTCAAGGTTCACCAACCGGTTTGCCTCGCCCGTCGACTTCGAGTGTAATGAACAGGTGGCCGCGTGCATTAGTAATTGATTGCAAGTGAATGTCGATTGACCTCTGGAAGGAAAGTCTCTGAGCAATGACGTCTCCAATGCGATCTGTACCCTTATCGGCGCCCTACGCCTGCGACAACGTCTACTTGGAGTGCAAGCAAATCGTCGCCGCACCGCTCTCTCGCAAAGCATCGCGCTGCCACGTCCAGTTAGTCAAAGCTAGTGGATCCATGCCAGACTCAAATGCCGCGTTCCGCGCAGCAATCTGCTCATTCTGCAGGGTCTGCCTGGCCGAGGCGCACCGATTTCGCAACGCGGGCATGCGATCAATGGCAGCCATGGCCAGGCTGAAGCGGTCCGTCTGGTTGCGAATGGCCAGCTCCAGTGGCGTGTCGATATTGCCCTTTTCCCGATAACCGCGGACATGCAAGTGCTTGCTTCCCGGTCGCTTGTAAGTGAGTCTGTGGATCATCCAGGGGTAGCTGTGGAAGTTGAAGATGATGGGTTTGTTGTCTGTGAAAAGACTCGTCCACTCATGGTCGGTCAGGCCGTGGGGATGATCAGATCGATGTATTAGCTTGAAGAGGTCAACGCAATTGATGACTCGAATTTTGAGGTCAGGGAAGTGCTTGAGCAACAGGTCTGTTGCGGCGAGAGACTCTTGTGTGCTGATGTCGCCGCAAGATGCCATGATAACATCGGGTTCGTATCCCTGATCAGTGCTGAATTGCGACCAAATCCCGATGCCTTTGGTGCAATGTTGAATTGCACTTTCCATGTCCAAATATTGAAGATGATTTTGTTTGTCTGCCACGATGACATTGACGTAGTTGCTGGACTTGAGGCAATGATCCATGACTATGAATGAGTTTTTTTTATTCATTTATTTGGCGCTATAATCAGTACTTTATCTTTCTGCGGACATTCTTATTATTTCAGAGAACTATTGGAGAAGACTCACCAGACAAAAGGCAGTTGCCGTCCGGCGGCAAGTAGATCCGAACGACCTCGGGACTCTTGTTGGCCACAACGTCAAGAAAACCAGGGTCCTGATGTGTAAATCCATTGTGATCTTGTCTCCACACAAGAGCAGTAAGAAGAATGTTCAGAGAGGCCACTTTGGCGCGCCACTCTACTTCGAGACACTTTTCAATCCATTTACAATGCTTCACAAACCACGCGTATTAATAATGGCGTCCATGATGTTCGTAAGGTAGGTATAATTCTTTCACTCACCTGGTTAACCATAGAGTCAATAACATGAATGAACGGCTCATAGCTGTTGAGCACGCCATGTCGACCGCTAAGAATATAACCTTCTAGCCAGCCTTCACACGTATGCTCCGAAAGCATCTCCATGACTCGTCCAGACATGGCGAGGTTGCCACCATTTTTGTCCTCTTCGAAATAATCACCCATCCAAACCTTTTTGCCGGCTTCGTAGACGCGAGCCAGCTTGTTCGACTCCGTCTCATCTGGTCCAAAGAGTCGAAAGTTGTGCATGTTTTGCGCAATGACATCCCTTAAAAAGACCGACATGTTGCTCATGCTACCAACCATGGCGGCACCAGGCTTTTCGACCTTGATGGCATAGTCCTGGAAGTTGGGCATTTTCAGTGGTTTCTTGATCAAGCCTCCATTCGCGACAAGGTTGGCGCTCATGCGACGACTTCCCTCTGGACAAAGAGTTCGCAGGGCGGCCATAGGGGCACCATTCTCGTCAAAGAGTCTGTCAGGCTCGTATTCCCGCATCCAAGTCTCGAGAATCCTGAGATGTTCAGAATTGGTATTCACATCAGTGATGGGTACCTGATGAGCCCGCCAGAACCCTCCGAGATAGTCGTCGTCTACTTTACGGGGTGCGGTCCATCCTTTGGGCGTCCTCAGAACAATCATGGGCCATCGGGGACGGAAGGCGTTGCCGCTATCCCGAGCTTTCTTCTGGTGCTGCTTGATCAGACCGACACAGTGTTCCATGGTGGTGGCCATGGCCTGGTGCATGCTTCCGAGCTCGTCGCCTTCAACGAAGAAGGGCTCCCAGCCATAACCAATGAACAAGTTCTTCAGCTCGTCATGAGAAATACGAGCAAGGATTGCTGGGTTGTTAATCTTATATCCATTGAGATGAAGTACGGGCAAGACAGCGCCGTCTGTGATTGGGTTAAGAAATTTTGTTGAATGCCAGGACGTGGCAAGAGGGCCGGTCTCAGCTTCGCCGTCGCCCACCATGGTGAGGGCAATCAAGTCGGGGTGGTCAAAGACTGACCCAAACGCGTGAGAAATTGAGTAGCCTAGCTCGCCTCCCTCATGGATGGAACCGGGAGTTTCGGGGGTGGCATGGGATCCGATGCCTCCCGGAAACGAGAAATATTTAAAGAATTTTTGAAGACCTTGGCTGTCTAGAGACTTTTCGGGATACACTTCGGAGTAGACACCTTCGAGATAAGACTGTGATAGAACAGATGGAGCTCCGTGGCCGGGGCCGGAGATGAAAAAAGCATCCAGGTCATATTTTTTAATGAGACGATTGAAATGCATGTAAGCGAAGATCTGGCCGGGAGCAGAACCGAAGTGTCCGAGAAGGCGAAGCTTCAAATGCTCTTTCTTGAGCGGTTCGCGAAGGAGAGGATTCTCTCGCAAGTAGATCATGCCAAGTGACAGATAGCAACTGGCTTTGAAGTAGTCGTTGTAAAGAGAAATGTCAGAGGCACTCAACGGATCGCCCTTGACGGTCGAACGAGCTGGCCCAAAGGCCTGAATGGATGATGTATCGTCGCTCATTGTAGCAAAAAGGACGAAAGAGAGGCTTGGATTCCGAGTTGACGCTTCGACTCAATGAGACTTTGGAGAACTTGAGCAATTTACTACGGAAGAAAGGAGGGAGAGTTGTGTTTCTTCGCACAATAAACGGAAAACGGAAAATCATGAGATGGGCGATTTTCCCGAATGACAACATCTATGGCAGGTGATGACGAGCAGACTGGACTGCGAGTGGTTTTGGCCATTGGATTTGAGGCGCTGGTCGAGCCTCCGCCCTACAACCAACCGAGTTGCCATCTGTCAGCCATCTATCCGCCATCTGTTTTGCAGTGGGAAGTTGTAGATAATGAGCTCAGAACAAATCTACAAGCCAGCAGAATGTGGCTGTCGATGAACGAATAAACGGCCGTTGGTGGTTGAAGAAACGCCATGTCGAAAAGCCCGAGGGCGGCAGAAGTGATTCGCTCTGCTGCCTGGTGATTCAAGAGTGATATTTGCTCTACGGCTTGACTGTATTTCGAGAGATGAGAAATCTTGTGGCAAGCACAGTGACGACAGAAATCTTCTCACAGAACGTTGCACATCTGGAGAACCGCTCTGCTCTTCCAAGGCTGCATGTTGTTACAACGTGAATATCGGATGGATCCGGCCTTCTTTGATTGCGTCTGTTGTATCGCGATCTTTCGAGCACCAGACCAGACTTATCAGCTGCGTCCAACTGCCGGGCCAGAGCAGGTGGCAGGCGGTGACGGGCGGGTGACAGGCCGGCAACGCGCTGGACCCCACCAGACCACTTGGCAACGGCTGTCAAATGGTAGGGCATCCGGCAGGGTATGTACAGTGGGTGTATGCGCCATTCGATGCAGCCAGGTGGGCAATAAAAAAACAAAAATAAAAAAAAGGACTTCGACTTCTCGGTTCATCTCTCCATGTTTTCGTTGTCCCACAGGTGATAATCACGTTGCCGATACAGTCACGAGGAAATCAATGCACAGCAACATAGCCAAAGAGATCGAGATGCGAACCCTGCGACGCACGCGCCACATGTTCGAGTCGGACAATAACAATACAGCCCAGGACTCCAGCCAGCATAGCATAGCACAATACAGCACAGCAAGGACGACATCAGACAATCCAAGTATTTGAAAAAGAGACGGAATCAATGGCGTCGGACCACGCCGCGCAAAAGTTAAATCGTGGAATCGACCAATGCCTCCGGGACCCCAAGGCCTAATACGCCGCCATCATTGCCTGACGTCAATACTCAGTCACTTGAAGCCGTCTGAGATGCTAACAAGCGTCTAGTGACGTCTTTCGACCCAGCCTCTTTGTCCCAAGCCGAGTGAGCCGGATCCCGAGACCAGCGGACGTGGCGGCAGCTATACATGTACTGTTTATACATGCAGCAGGAAGAGACGTGGCAAGCCAAGTTGACGCGGCCGACCGCCCCGGGGCCGGGGCAGGGCAGCCGTCACCGGACACAACCCATCGTGGTTGGAGAAAGCAGCCCTATTGGTGTTTTAGGACATCAAGAGTTCTATTCATAGTGTGAATATAAGGTGTGCCTGCCACCAATCTCTCCTTACAGGAACCACCAGCACCCCACGGCTTTAAATCAAAACATGTTACCCGTAGACCTACTTAGTGTTCCACTACTAAGTACCTTTAGACCTAGGTAGGTCTACGGGTATGTGGATGGACTGCACTGCCACCATGAGTGCGTCGACAGCGGGTATGAGCAGGTACATCCAGCATTGACACGCACCGCGCATCACTATTCGAAGTAGCCCATTTCCTTGCCCCAAGATCATTTGATACGTAAATAAGGATGTGGCATTAGAAGGACTCTTCGCGTTACGTGTCTTCAAGCGATTGAGAAACGAGTCGCACTATATAGATTTTTTTTGTCCGAGAGCGATTTTCCTAAATTCTCTCAGAGTGGTAGACACGTTTAGCTAATTTGTTTTTACTTTCTATGTACATTTTTTCTTCTTTTTCATCCTTTTCTCTTCTTAATATCCCTTTCAGCTCGTCCAACCCATGCCGGTATTCCCTGGTTCTATATCCGAGAACCACATGTTGACGTAGGCGGGGTCAATCAAGCCAAAACCGCCAACAACTGCCACTTTCGTCTCCGGCCACCAACTTCAGTTTTTGCGACACTCACTGGTCTTTGAACGCCGCACACGCTTTTTGAGCTGGTTGCAAAGAGAGAGAGGGGGGAAAATCAGGCTAACGCGCGAGGAGAAACCACACACGAATCGAGTCATTCTTTTCTTCAGATTTGTTGACGTCAAACGGCGATGAAAGCCAGTAAGGGAGGACCAATTTGAAGTCCGTCGGTTTATCCTTGCTCTTTGCTTGCTGTCCGTCAAACCCATTGCCCCCTCCTCGTCGCAAAACCTTTCTTCGCCACGACCAAAAAAAAACCGAACGAAATAACGGAAATACGACCAAAAACAGAAAAAAAAAAAAGATTTCTCCTCTCGTCCGGCAGGACAATAAACGAACACAATGCCGTCGACATCGCACCCCTCGATCACAAAGGCAGAGATCCTACCCATCCAGCCCTTTCGACCAGACCTACACGAGCGAGCCTGGGCCTCAATACCGCATCCCACGCTCCCGCTCCTCGCAACCGCCCACGCCAAATCTCTCACCGTCTTCTCCCTCGCGACTCTCTCCTCGCACAGCAGTCTTACGGGCGGCCACACGCGCTCGGTCCGTACCGCAGCCTGGAAGCCTGGCCTGCCTCCGCACAAGCTATGTCTTGTGTCTGGGAGCTTCGATGCCACGGCCGGACTGTGGCGCTGGGACGGTGACTCGGCAGCCGAGACGGACGCGCTTCTCGAGACAGAAATTACCGCCGCCAGCAATCGCAGGAGCAGACGTGGCGGGACGGTCGATGACGGTGACGATAACGACGGCCAAGACCATGACAGCGACGCGAGCCACGCGGCCGGTGATCAAGACTGGGAGTTCACGCTCGTGCTGGAGGGCCACGACTCGGAGGTCAAATGCTGCGCCTTTGCCCCCTCGGGCGCCTATCTCGCCACATGTTCGCGCGATAAGTCCATCTGGATCTGGGAAGACATCGGCGCATCCGAAGCAGACGACGAGTGGGAAACCGTTGCCGTCCTCAACGAGCACGAAGGCGATGTCAAGGCCGTGGCGTGGTGTCCTGACGTGCCCGGCCGGAATACCCGTCCCCGTCAATACAGCCCCGATGTGCTCGCCAGCGCGAGCTACGACAATACGGTGCGGATCTGGCGGGAGGACAGCGACGGCGAATGGGTCTGCGTAGCCGTGCTCGAGGGTCACAAGGGCACCGTATGGGCCATTGAGTGGGAGCAGAGACCTTCCCGCGATGGGCGGTTTCCTCGGCTCCTGAGCTCTTCAGCCGACGGCACCGTCCGGGTATGGGAACTACAGCAGGAGGAAGACGAACAAGAAGAAGCAGGAGGAGGAACAGAAGGACAGAGTGGAGAGAACGGCACAGGCCGCATCGCTCTGGGAGGGATCCCCAACACAATGAGGACCTCCCTCCGCGAGGACTGGACATGCACCGCCATCCTCCCCTCAGGACACGACCGGGACGTGTACTCCGTGTCGTGGAGCAAACATACCGGCCTAGTCGCCAGCACCGGACGCGACGGCAACGTCGTGCTCTATCAAGAACGACACCACGACCGCAACTCACCGGGCCCAGCCGTCGCCGAATCAAACACCACGGACACGAACCAGTCTGCGGCTCAGTCGTCGTCGTCGTCGTCGTCACCACCATCCAGCACCTGGGAATTACTAACCACACTGCGCAACGCCCACGGCCCATTCGAAGTCAACCACATTACTTGGTGTCTACGCCATGACGCCGCCGCCGAGAAGCGCGGAGAGGAGGAAATGCTGGTCACGACAGGGGACGACGGTGTCGTGAGATCATGGCAGGTCAAGACTGACAGTTGAGAATTAGACTTGTGGTTTTCTGGAAAAATGGCAGGCGAAATCATTCACGTTGAGGAAATTTAAGACACTATAAAATCAAACATATAAATCAAATATATAAATAAAAACAAAGATTTGAAGGAAAAGATGCAGGATATTAGGTCTGTGCCTTATTTGCAGTACATCACATAGTATGGCTAACGATGAGCTCGTCTATTCATTTCTTTTTAAAAACAAAAAGCATATTTATAGAATTTTTTAAAAGAAAACAGAAAACAGAATAAGAAAATATATCAATAACATATAAATAAAAACAAAGACTTAAAGGAAAAGATGCAGGATATTAGGTCTGTGTCTTATTTTCAGTGCATCACATAGTATGGCTAACGATGAGCTCGTCTATTCATTTCTCCTTTAAAAACAAAAAGCATATTTATAGAATTTTTTAAAAGAAAACAGAAAATAGAATAAGGAAATAGATCAATAATATACAAATAAAAACAAAGACTTAAAGGAAAAGATGCGGGATATTAGGTCTGTACCTTGTTTGCAGCGCATCACATAGCATGGTCCAAAAGATGAGCTTGCTAATTCATTTCTCACGTTTTCAAAGGCAAAAAAGCACACTTGGCTACATCAAACAAAGGAAATGTATTAACTAGAAAAAAAAACACCAAGATATGCTAATTCTACTGCACCGAAGCCACCGCTATGGTACAGAAAATATTGATGAGTTTCTTCCTCCCCAAGCGAGGGGAATTGATTTAATGATACAATTATCAAACAAATGAGCCACCCTTTTCTTGTATCGTACTTCCTCCACCTGTCCTCCACACGAAGAATATAGTATGCGTTTGCTTTGTCTATCAATGGATGGGCTTGACGTATTTGTGTCAAAAATGGCCGCTGTTCATATTTTTTTTGGGAGGGGGGTTTCCCTTTTTTTTTTCATTTCTCGTTTTTCCGGGCCCATGTGCTGCGACTCTGAACGTTGTAACTGACGAGGCACATCTTTACTCGCCCTTGAGTTTGTCCTGCTTCACAGTGAATGCCATCTCCAACAGATCTTGCTCTTCCGTCTTATGCACATGTTTCAGACCAGTAGCTACGGATGCACTGGGATTGCGACCAGCGTACATGACATGTTTTCTGTCGTGGTACTTGGTCTGGTTGAGAAGAGTCTCAATGCGAGGCTGCATAAAGCTCCAAGCACCGGCGTTGAGGGGCTCTTCCTGTGCCCACACAATGGTCTTGGCGTTGGGGTACATGTCGAGATTATCCTTCAGCTGCTGCCATGGGAAGGGGTTTAGCTGCTCAATGCGGGTAAAGGCAACATTATCAATCTTGTTGTCGGCGCGGTACTTGTGCAAGGTGGCCCAAACCTGTCCCGTACATAGAATGACGCGGTCAACCTGCTCAGGAGACTTAATGTTGCCGGTCTGGTGCTCGGGATCAGGAATGATCCACTGGAAGCCAGCATCCTTGCCGTGGAAGTCTTCAACATTTGAGCGAGAGAGAGGATGACGAAGCAGAGATTTGGAGAAGAAGATGATGAGAGCTAAAGAGAAAATGGTGTGTGAGTATTTTGAAAAAGAAGCAGTATAATGGATGCGATGTAAGAACAATGAATGTTACATGCGTGCCGAGGAGAAGGGGGCAGGAAGGAGGTTGTTGGAACACTTACGCTTTCGGAACTGTCGGTGCATCTGTCTTCGCAAGACATGGAACAAGTTGGCAGGGGTAGTCATGTATGCAATCTGCATGTTGCAGTCCTGATGCTGTCTGACGAGCTTCTCTTCCGAGGGAAAGATACGGGGGTCCTCGTTGGACAGCTGCAGGTAGCGCTCTAGACGACCGGACGAGTGTTCAGGGCCTTGACCATCATAACCGTGAGGCAGAGACATGACAAGTCCAGTTCGCTGCATCCACTTGACCTCACCAGAGGCGATGAACTGGTCGATAATGCACTGAGCATTATTGGCAAAGTCACCAAACTGAGCTTCCCACATTACCAATGCATTCGGTGACTGAAGAGAGTAGCCATATTCAAAACCAAGAGCACCAAACTCACTCAGAGATGAGTTGGAAATGACAAACTTGCCCTGGTCTTTGCTGATATGTTGCAGAGGTGTGTGCGTCTTCTCGGTCTCCTGGTCGTGGAAGACGGCGTGACGCTGAGAAAAGGTTCCTCGCTCGACATCTTGGCCAGAAACCCGGACGTGGTAGCCTTCGGTGACAAGAGTACCGAAAGCAAGAGCCTCGGCCGTTGGGAAGTCAATGTTCTTGCCGTCGACGACAGACTTGGTTCTGTTGGCAAGGATACGCTTCAAGTTGCGGTGGATGTGGAAATTTTCCGGGGCTGAACCAATAACCTGGCCAACGTGGTCCAAGGTGGCCTTGTCGACCCCGGTGGCGTGGTGAGGGAGAACCTCGGTGGCCAACTCCTTGGGAGACTTGAAGCCGTTCCATGCCGAAGTGGTCCACTCCTTGGACGTGGGAGTGTAGTCTTTGGATTTGTCAAAGCTTTCTTCGAGCATACCCCAGACCCATTTCTTGTGCTCCTCAATGTCTTCTTTAGTAAAAGTGCCTTCTTCCAGCAGTTTGTTGACGTAGACGTCAATCTGAGGCTCCTTCTGCTGAATCTTCTTGTACATGAGCGGCTGCGTGAAGGATGGCTGATCGGTTTCGTTGTGACCGTATTTGCGGTAGCAGATCAAGTCAATGACAACATCATGTGAAAACTGGGCGCGCCAATCGGCGGCCAGCTGACAGACAAAGTTGACGGCTTCTACATCATCAGCATTAACGTGGAAGACGGGCGCATCGATTGCCTTGGCAATGTCGGTGCAGTAGGCAGTTGATCGAGCGAATCGGGGATCGGTGGTGAAACCAATCTGGTTGTTCACCACGAGATGAATCGTGCCACCCGTAGAGAAGGCGGGCAGAGAGTGGAAGCCCAGACACTCATAAACGATTCCCTGCGCGGCCAAAGCGGCATCACCGTGCAGCAAAACACCCATGGCGGTTCTGTGCGTCTTCTCGTCGTTGTTGTAGTGCTGAATGGCGCGAGTCTTGCCCAAGACAACAGGGTCTTCCGCCTCCAAGTGAGATGGATTGGCGACAAGAGAGAGTTGTACTCGCTTTCCAGAGGGAGTAGGACGCTCAAAGTTCATTCCCAAATGATACTTGACGTCTCCAGAGCCTTCGTCCTCGGCACCAAGAGTACCAGCAAACTCGGAGAAGATGGACTCGTTGGGCTTTCTTACGACGTTGCTGAGCACGTTGAGTCGGCCACGATGGGGCATGCCGATAACGATGTCCTTGACACCATAGTCGACACTGCGGTCGATCAAGGCCTTCATACCAGGCACAAGCGTCTCACAGCCTTCAAGACCAAAACGCTTGTCGTTGGGGTACTTTGTGGCAAGGAAGCTTTCAAAGCTAGAACTCCAGATGAGTCTGTCGAGAACGCGTCTCTTCTCGTCAATGGAGTACCTGAATGGCTGTGGGACTTCGAGACGCTCACGCAGCCAGTCACACTTTTCGCGATCAGGGATGTGAATGAACTCGATACCCCAGGATCCAGCATAAATTCGTTCGCAAGCAGCGATGATCTCTCTAAGAGTCATCTTGTCACGACCATCACGTTTGAATCTCGGCAAAATGCCAGGACCCAGCGTGTATTCCGTATCGAGATCAGCTTCGGTAAATCCGTAGTGCTCGAGGGTAAGCTCCTTGGGCTTGACATTACCAAAGCCTTCGGTCGTGTTCCTGATGCCAAGGGGGTCGATGTTTGCCTTGTGGTGACCACGGGACTGGTAGGCTCGGACGAGCAGCTGAACTTTCAAATGATTTGTAACATCGGAGCCGTCTTTGAGGGAGAGGCTGCCAGCAAGACGAGGAACTCCTCCGGTCATGTTGGGAACCAGGTTGGGCGGTGGTTGAAAAGCTTTGGAAATGGGCATATCGCCACTCTCCATGTTCTTGAAATAGACCTGCCACGACACATGAACGCTCTTAGGATCTTGTTTCCACTGCATGTACATCTCGTCGATGTAGTTCGCAGCACCGCCGGACAGGAAATTGTCGCTTGGGTCGGGCGGCGAGTGAGTCGCATCAGTGGCGTATGATCGCGCAGCCGTCACGGCGAGAGAGGAACGGGTGGCAGCGATTTTCCATGACGAGGTTCGAGCTGAGATGGTCGAGATGGAGCTTTTTGAGAGAGCAGCGGAACATCGAGCACCGCGGAGTAGCTGTGAACTAGCTCTACAGAGCGGATTCCGCAACATGATGGCGGCGGTGGTGAGGCGGGTGCGGGTGCTGGTGCTGGTGAGGTTGATGACGTGCGAGGAGCTTCAGGGAGACTGAATGTAACAGGACGAAAAGAGGTCAAATTTAACGGTCAGCTGGGCGATACATTCCAGAGTCTGTATCGGGGAGCAGAATGACGTTGAGTAGATCCAGGGCCCGGCACAGGACCAAGAGAGAAGTGGTCTTGGGTTGAGTGAGGGATAAGAATACAAGCAAGGCAATTTGTAGGTTGTCAGGCAGGTAGGGAAGTACTCACTTTAGCATAGCAGGAGTCGTTTACCGCAAAATCGCGATGGCAAAAATCCTGCCTCCCTTCCTGCCAATCAATAACACCAAGACACCGACGCCAGCCCGACCAGGCTGCCTACGAGGCATAGGATGTACCTAAGTATCCACATCCCGGCTCCCTGGCTCAGTGCTGCTTTTTTTTTTGCAGCAGGGGCAGCCCGGCTGGCGACCAAATTCGGTTTCGGGCGCGCCGGGTTCTCTCCCTCTGCCCTCTGCCCTCCTCTGCCTGTCCTTGGCTGCACCAGGCTGGAGCAGCGGCATCACACAAAGCCGAGGCCGGATCCATGGTCCACAGTCCACGATCCACGGTCCACAGCGCTGCGCAGGCTGACGGCGCGCCCAGCCATTCACAGCGCCGGCACCTGCCTTCCAGGTGCCACCGCTATTCTGGTCCGACCTACCAGACTGTACAGGAGCCCATACAGTGCCTGGTGGTCGGCCTCCCTTCCTGGCCCCCCCTGTCGGCTGCCAATACCAAGCGTGCCCGAGATCGAACCTGTCTGAATGCGAGATATATGCACTGTGTGCATCACCACACCTTCGGACGGCGCGCATCGGCGTTATTTGACGCCACATCTACACTGCCTGCTGCGCATGCGTACCAGACCAGACGACCAGACCGGACAGCTCACAAGCCACAGCACGCTGTTGGACTGTCAGACCGGTCCAAGGCCCCAGCTGGCCAACTGGTGGTAGAGAACGGCAAGAGCTTACAACGTTCCAGTCCGATTTCTTGCGTCCTTGCGTCAGACTGTCTACCTAGACACCTACCACCAGTGACGCCTCATTCCATAGTTCGCCTGGCATTATTACCAACCATCCAGAGGCCATCTTCCTTTCCATGCAGAGCCTGCACTTACGCAGCCCTGGATGCCGCATATGCCTTGGATGCCACCCAGCATAGGATCGTGAATCGGGAGACGGAAGGGTTCGAAGCAAGACCGACACTTGGATTGGATCATGAGAGCGGCGGCTGTAGCTTCGAACACTAGCTTCTCCATGACAGGATAGAGGCAGTCTCAGCAGCATCAAAAGAAGCCATGGCTACCCCGGCCGGCCGCACCTTGTTCAAGAAGAAGGATGGTATCCTGACGCTGACCAGTGACCTTCAAACGGTTACCTGGACACCGAATTCCGGGGGGCCGCCGACAGTGTCATTACCAGTGTCGAATATCACCAGTAAGGGTCCTTGCGTCTACGTTTCCTTCCTCCTCCTATTCTTCTTCGTCGTCGTTGTCACATCCTTCTTCTTCTTCTTCTTCTTCTTCCTCCTCTTCTGCTTCTGCTTTTCCTGAGAGCCCTAGACTAATCCTGCATCGTTCTTCTCTGTCAGATCTTCAACAGACTCCAGAGACCGCTGCCAAGGTTATGCTAAAGGTCTTTGAAAAATCCGGCAACGGCAATGAACCTGCCACCTACCTTTTTCATTTCAACACGTCCAACGCCAAAGAAGAAGCCAAGGCTCTAAAAGATGTCCTATCCAAAATTCTCGCTGATCTGAGGAGTACCGATACCAGCCTGCCTCGTCCACATGCAGCATCCGCAACACCGACCGCGGGGGTTGCGTCCGCTCCTGCTGGGAGTGGTGGCGTATCAGCATCCATGGCATTTGCCAGTGCCGTAAACTCTCAGTCCGGGTCTACGGAAAGATGGTTCGATGACGTTCAATTGAAAAATGACATTGAACTACAACAATCTCTTATGAAGAAGGATAAGAGTCTGCACCAAACATACGTCGAGGCCATCTCTACCAAACCCGAGTCGATATCTGGTCCGGCTTTCAACACACAGTTCTGGTCCACGCGTACCAATCTACTGAGAGCGCACGCCATAGAGATCAACCAGAAAAAGGGGCCCTACAATGTCCTGTCAACTGTCAAGCCTCGCACAGTCGATGGCGAACTGAAACTCAATATCAGCGTTGAGCAAGTCCAGATGATGTTTGTCCAACATCCGCTGATCAAGCGCATCTACAACGAAAACGTGCCGAAACTCTCTGAAGCAGAATTCTGGTCCAGGTTTTTCCTCAGCCGACTGTCCAAGAAGCTTAGAGGAGAACGCATCACAGAAAATGACACACAAGATTTGCTCTTCGACAAATATGATGCTAGTGAGAACACGCAGAGCATTCAAAGCAAGATCATGGCCCAGAGCGTTCCTCATATGATTGACTTGAAAGCCAACGAGGAGAACCAGGGCGGGTTCAGAAGCGGCAATGCAAAGGACGTAGAGATGCGCCCAAGAGCCAACATACCCATCGTCAAGACGCTCAACAGCCTCAGCGAAAAGATCATGGCCAACGTCTCGCCATCCGACAAGCATGACAAGGATGCCGATGCAGATGGTTTCAGCGAGTTGGCCCTGCGCGATCTTCGCGGTGATGCGGCAGACCGTCGCATCGCGCTGAATGTCAAGGAGCAAAACACTTTTTTTTCAAAGCAGGAAAAAGCACCATCCACAAACGCCCGGATATTTGCGACGCAACAGCCAGCGGCGGTGCTCTCAAAAGTCGGCGATACCCTGGCACGCTTCGCACAAGACTCGGCACAGGGAGTCAGCCTGCAAGCCGCCATTGCCTTCGCAGACGACAGCGACAGCGATGAAGAGGGCGGCGACAAACCCGTGCAGGTCGGCTCCCGTGGTGCCATCAAAGCCGCCGAACAGGAAGTCATGAAGGGCGTTCTTCAGCAAAGAGCCGGAAAATATGGCCATTCCGGCGACGCCACCACTCCAATGGGCCTACCCCCGTCCATCACGGACAAATGCGCCCTCACGCACGCCACAAGCATTGAATTCCTCCACCAGTTCTGGACAGCCTTCCTGTCGGGCGATGCCGATCGCGCCTCGGAGCTCCAGTACCTCGCCGAGTCGTTGCTAAAGTCGGGGACGCGCATCTCCGCCGTAGCGGATGAGGCAGACGTGGAGCGGGAGAACATTATTCGCAAACGCAAGCAGGAGATTCGTGAGCACTTTGAAAGAACGGGTAAGAAAATCAGGTGGAAGTCTGACATGGTCGGTGGAGGCCGCGATGCCGTCATCAAACTGCTGCAGCCGGTACGGGATGCCCTGCAGAGAGGACAGGATGATTACGCGAGGGCACTGGCTGCTGAGGGGGTTCAAGTCTCGACGGAGGGCTAAGTGGGCAGCAGATTTAGATGTACATATATATATATATATATACACGTATGTAGCTGAAACATGATGGCACCCAGGCTGAGAAAGGTAAACATGTATAAATTGCTTCAAAGGCCATCTCCTTGCACCATCATACCTACCTAGGTAAGTACGTACATAAATGAGTATACACGCACGTAGGTATCATCGGAAATCCCACGTAATGAAAATGGAATCTCATTCTTCTCCGTCTTATTCATCAGCAATACATAAGCCATCGACGCCCCCATCCATCCTAGACACAATCCACCAAGCAAACGCACGCCGCACTGGAAAATCAACGTCCACGCACAACAGGATCCAACACGAGGCATTCCCCCAGTCACTGCGCCGCAATTATTTCAGCAGTTTCCCCTGACTTTTCGTGATCGAAATGTGTGCTGCGTGTGTAAATATATATCTTTGTGTGTGTGCGCGTGTGCCCACCGCAGTGGTTATATATACATTCATGTATGCTAATGTATTAGGATGTAGACAGTTCCGCAACTTCTATGCGCACCGGTTTTATTGAATTCACGTTCGTTGAAATCTCTCGCGGGACATGTACAAATACACAAGAATCTACGGTCGAATTCTCGCCTCATTCGCATCGGCACTCTCTTTATCCCCCTGCCATCCAAATCCCATCCCCGTCTTTCTCTTGGCGGCACCACCCGACCGTGCGTTCCCGTATTCTTGATCGAATTTGCGGATTTGCTTCAGTGACGGCATATCCTGGCTGATGCTGGCGGGGATTTGCTTCAATGCAGCTTCAAAGTGGTCGGCCCGAAGGGTGCGACGATCTGGGTACTGGTAAGGGTCCGGGCCTTGGTGCTGCGACGCGAGGTGGTTCTCTTCCTCCACGGCGGCCATGGCGGCTGCGACGCAGAGGTTTTTCAGATCCGAGCCGGAATAATACGGCGTGCGTTGGGCGATGCTTTCAAGGCAGACGGAAGGTGCTATGGTTTCGCCTCGGAGGAGGAGACGGAGGATGGCGGCGCGGTCTTTTTGCAGGGGGAGATCGACGAGGATCTTGCGAGGGAGTCTTCGCAGGACGGCATCGTCGAGGTCAAAGGGGCGGTTGGTGGCCACCATGATGAAGGCGTTTGTCTCCTCGAGTCCATCCCACTCTTTGAGAAATTGGTTGATGTGCTCGCGGTGCGAGGCGCGGTTGCTGAACATGCTGCGGTTGGCAAGCAGCGAGTCGGCTTCGTCAATGAAGACTACACACGGCTCGAGGCGCTTGGCGACGGTAAAGACTGCGCGGATGAGCTTCTCGCTTTCGCCGACCCATTTGTCGTTGATTGTGGCGCCGCTGATCTCGAGCATGTTGGCGCCGCTCTCCTTGGCCACAGCCTTGGCGAGCATGGTTTTGCCGGTGCCAGGAGGTCCGTACAGCAAGCAGCCTGGAATTCTGTCCTGCGATAAGACTCCATATGCGAAGGCATCCGGACGCACCAGGGCTAGAGACGTGAGCAGTTTGAGGGCTGATATAGTCTCTTGCGGGGCGTGGACGTCTGCAAAGGTTGTTCGCAGGTTCTCGCGATTGATCTGACCTGATGAGATTTTTTTTTCGTAGTCGTTTAGCTTGGTCACCGTTCCTACTCGAGGTTCTGACACGGTTTCATGAATATGACGCCGCTCGAGAGGCTCGTAGGGACCACGAATCACCCCTGCTGCCTCGTCCACGATGCGCTGGCCGGGCTTTTGTTGCAGCGGGCCCATTGAACAGCGTTCTGATAGAATAGAAGCGCCAGTCTCCCTTCCTTCTCCTTCTCCTTCTCCTTCTCCTTCCACTTTATCTTCCCTCTTTTTCAACGTCGTCAAGGCGCAAGCCATGTTGTACACCTCGGGAAATGGTAGAATCGAATCTCGTAAAATCGAGAACCTGTGGTTGGAAGACCGCAAGCAAGATTTTATGTCCTCACTGGAAATGTCTAAAACAGGCGGAGTGTCATCGTCAGGACTCAACGCTCTGGTCATCCGGTTGATGTTGCGCATATTCTCCGCAAAGTAATCTGCGTTTTGAAGAGTGGAGTGGTTTTCCGTAAACAGCGTCTTCCCCTTGGCCCTTCTATCCACCTCATCCGGTTCGAGGTGGCGGGTAATGACCCAATCGGTAGCCGCAAATTGCTTGACTGCATCTTGATATTCGTCGGAGGGATTCTGGCAGGATGAGGTTCCAATAATGGCAATCTGAGTCCCGCTCTCCCATGCCGAGTCAACCAAAGCTCTCAGGCGACCGATCAGTAAAGATCCCTCTAGAGTCATGCTCAGCTCGATGATGTCGTGAAGATGAAGGAGGATGGGATTCTTTCTGGGACCGAATGGTGATAGTTCGAGCTCCGGAACGCGTATAATGTGATCTAGGATCTTGTCGATCTTCAAAGTTTCCCATTTGCTGAAGCAATCATACTCCCCTTTCCTGATTTTCTGCAGTCCGTCCTCGAAGGAGCCAGAAGGTACCCGGATTCCCAAAATACTGGCCTCGGTGTCATTGTCGTCCTCGTCGTTCGTGGACACCGAACTCGCTGCTTCTCGCACAATTTTACCATTCAGTTCAGCGGCACGAAAGCCCATGTTGGATACAGCGCCGCGCGAATAAGCCCAGTTCAGCCCCAAGTACTCGCCAATTAATATAGATAAATCTTGGGCGTCCAAATGAATGAGATCTGCCTGATTCCAATACGCCAGATGACGTCCTAGAGACTCTGCAATAGCTTTACCCCCGTATCCAGACATTGACAGAATCGTAATTGGCCGTTTACAGACTTGAGAGTCGACAGTCGAGGGCGGTGTGGCTCTCAATTGGCGATCCAGAGTCCGCTGGATGCCCATCAATGTATCGACGGGGAAATCGGGAACAGCTTGAGCTAGGGGATATTGGATCGACTCGGCACGACGCAGTTCTTCCTTCAACGTGGGAGAGGCAGCGGGGAATTGGTCTGTTGATTTTGGCGTTCCAGATTGAAGGTCCTTGTACACGTTCCACCACCAGAACGGTCGTACGTTGTATGAATACTCAGCCTGTCTGCCAGGACAGATGGAATCCACAAGATGCCAGGCGGTGTCTACAATCATGTCACCGACTCGACCAAGCCTCTCGATCTGGTCAAGTCGATTGCATTGGGAGTATTTGTCGTCGGTGTTGGGCGACCGCAGAATATCCCGTGTAAGCTCGCGACTCCTGTCCAGTAGCAGGGCCAAGGCAGCATCGAAATATGGCTCAATCGCCTGGTTCAGCGGCCGTGAGGCGGGTGTCTGTTTCATGAGCAGTCGCGACGTCTTGGTATGCATCGCATCTTCGACGAGGGCGTCGGGCAAACGCGGCTGCCGGCCGGAGTCGTATATGCAGACATTTTCGCGCAGAAAGCTTGATGGTATCTTGACAGGAGGAAGAGCTGATGCCGTCCGCCGGCGAGCCTGACGACTTCTCAAGGCGCCCGAGGAAAGACCGCGAGTGCGGCCACCTGTTGTTTCAGCAACGGCTGAGGATTCGACTTCGGGTTCGGGTTCGGGTTCGGGTTCGAGTCCATTCTCGTGTTCGGGTGTGGGACTATCGACTGGTTTTCCGCCGCTGCCGGCGTCATTCGAGATGTGCCGACGAGGGATGGAATGAAAGGCTCGCTGCGAAGTTGGCGTCGTCAGAGACGCCGATACCGTCAAAGCACTGGGGGTCAACGGTCGTGGAAAGAACAAGGGCATCCGAGCGGTCGGGCGGGCGAGCTTTGCGATGGTTTTGCGTGGGCGGAGGAGGTGTAAAGAATGACTTGTAATGGTCAGGACCCGATGGAGACGCCGGAGCCAGGACCAGTCAGTTACATGCTTGATATCAGGTGAAGTTTGCGACAAGTCGTTCTTCCCGAGGAGGCTGCATGCATTGTCAAATAACAATGATGGTCGAAGCTGAGCCGTCCCACATTTCCGGGGTCCAGGCATGTGTGTGTGTGCCCAGCCTAGACACCAGCCAACAAGCTTTTCTTGATCAATAACGTGGCATGGGTTGGGAATAGTCGACCGCAACTTTCATTTCCCTTTTTTTTTGCCCAGTCCATGATTGAGCGTAAAAAAAAATGATGCTCCCGGCACGTGCGACTAGCGTCTGCCTCGTCGTTGGCTTTGGCCGAGCTGTCAAGCCAGCGTCCAAGGTCAAGGACGCCGTTTGATGAGCACTGATGGACATCCAGGCAGGTGCCGCTGGAGTCTGGAGTCTGGAGCTGGAGTCTGGACTCTCGTCTCTAGACTCGCAAGTTTCGTCTCCAGTCTGTTGGATGTCGACGTGGTCGTTGTCGTTGCCGTAATCGCCGCCCTCGCCTCGCCGTTGCCGTGGACGTCAATGTTTGGCCTGCACTTGCACATCGTCGCCGCAAAAACCGGCAGGTGCTAGACATGCAATATAAAGTACGAAAAACATCACGTCCCATGGCTTGATCATACGCTACCCCCTTTGGCTGACCCTTTGCGCATGTGGCCATGCTATCCATCTTCCTCATTCAAATCATCACTCTCTGTCATGTTTTTATATCGTGCTGGCTTCTTCTATATCGTTTGAAACAGATACTTCTGGGAATATTCCCGAGGGGACTGGAGGTCGTCTTTCGTCTCGAACTTTGACTCTCTCGGGCCAACAAGTTCCTCGCCAACACTGAATGGAGCTGCCCATTCACGAAGACGACGATGCCAACCCTGTGGAGGCTCATTGTGCTGCTGCTCTTCCTGCAGGTGCCTTATCTGTCGGCTCTTCTACTGACGGTACTCCTCGCAAGAAGCCTTTTTACGCCAAACGTTCTCACAAAAAATCACGTACGGGCTGTCGAAACTGCAAGGCTCGCCGAGTTAAATGTGACGAAAACCGTCCGTCATGTAAGGCCTGTGTCACGCGAAAGGACATTTGCGTCTACATATCGCCGCAGCTCAAGTCTCGGTCGGGATCAAAATCGTCACAAGCATCGCGCTCGTCACGCACAGAATCGTGTGCCTTCTCAGATGCCGCAAATTCGGACCAGGTCCGCCTCGCTCCCGTCGTTGTTGTGCACGAACCAGTTGCCTCGCTGCCTGGCTACGATCCAGTCGACATGAGAATCATCTGGCATTTCATGACCAACACATGCTCATCCTTCTCCACGGGCGGAGGGGGTTTGCAAGACGTCATGCGAGTACATGTCATGAAGCATGCCTTTGACGTCAGGTTTCTCTTGCGGTCCGTCTTGGCTTTGTCGTGTCTTCACGCCAGGACGTGCACCGGCGAGGAGGTGGGCGATGTCGCAAGACATCAATATTATCAAACTGAGTCCTTGCAGGAATACCGGCTCGCCATTGAAGCCGCGGAACCGAGAACTTTTGGCGCCCTGCTGGCCAACTCGCTGCTCGTGACGGCCACCTCATCCGAAGCCTTTCGCGATCCCACGGCGCCGGATCTGTATATTCTTCAATGGCTGCTGGTATGGCGTGGCATCGGCGTCATCTTGGACCGAACCCAAAGAAGTGCTCTTTCTAGCACAGGCCTGAAGCAGCTTTTCCACCGGCCATCGATGAACCTCCAAGAAGCTGCCGCACACGTGCCCGAGCATCTGTACCGCATGGTACTCTCCATCGAGCCACAAGATGCTGATTTTTCCCATAAGGCTACATATATGCGCGGTTTGAAGTATCTCGGTTCGTTATATCAACATCTGCGCCAAGGTGGCCTCACCCCAGTCATGAAATTGCGCATCATCACATGGTTTACATTTCTACCCTCTGGCTTGGTCGACTTGTTTCGAGACAAACGAGAGCGTGCCTTAGTTATCCTGGCTCACTACACAGTCTTTCTCAAGTTCACCACCAGCACTTGGTGGCTTACGGGAGTCGGTGAACGGTCTCTTCGTGACATATGCACACACCTAGGCCCAGCTTGGCATGCGGACCTCGATGCTCCTCTACGCGCAAGAAGCATACAGGATAAGACTGAGTTGGCGAGGCTGCTCCTCGACGACTATTCCTGGAATCCCGACAGTCCATCAAGATCTGTTGCCTTTTTGCGGGCTCAGGAGCTGGGTCAAGTCCATGAGCGAGAAACAACGCATCTTGGTCTGGTGGATGACGAGGGCAGACCGATTCAATTTTCACACGATGCCGGAGCCGTTGTGCTCGTGGAGCCAAGCGAACCCGGTGAAGAACCGGTCTGGAACAAGGATGAGTAGATGTTTTTTTTTTAAAAAAAAAATTATTATTGCATTTTAAGTAGCGATACCACAGCGCCAATTTTTAAAAGACTTGCAGCGATTCTCATGTGCCTTGGGTATAGATCCTTCATGCTAGAATAATAAAGTTATAAATTTTTGTTTTCTTTTTCTTTTTTTCAAAACTCCAATCTGCATTCTATAACGCGTGATCCGAACACGTACCTTTGGTAGGTGGTAGAAATTTCCCAAAACATCCTACACGAAAACCAAAGATGGCCAATATTAGGGTCGCCCTGCCTGCACATAATACCCCTATTCAGTACGTCCATATGTCCCGCACTCGACCTGCGAAAATGGTCTGCTACATTCCACGGAGCAGTAGGGCATAACGGATACATGGACGTAACAATCATAAACTTTGACCGTCATTTCTTGGTCGCTCTGCCTGAACATCTCCCGAGTCGCTCGTCACTTTGCCCTCATGCGTGCCCTGCGAAGCAGTCCTCTATCATGTAGCACCGCGTATTAATGTATTTTTTTCAACATTGTCCAATCCACGCGTCCCGTGGTGTGTGTATGCTGTTATGATTTCGCTACAATCCCCTTGTGAGAGGATACGCATTGTCGTTGCTGGTAAAGCCGCAGGCAAACAAGAGGCAGTTGCACCTTGAAACAAAAAAAGACTATGGATTCGTCGCGTTCAAAAAGAGGCAGTTTTAATCATTGGTACACAGCCTAACAAAAGAGACTAAATCGATGGAGCTCGAGAAGCAACCTCCCGCAGACTCCGGTTTTTTTCTGTTCTATACACAGGCTCCCCTTTCACCTTCTCCTCTCCATCCCCCAGGTATTATATAAATAATTTAGATAACTTAGTTCTTTTCCAAATCCGCAAGAATCTTGGCACCCTTCTCCTTGGCAGAGGCGAGGTCACCAACCATGTAGAAAGCACCCTCGGGAAGGCTGTCGCCCTCACCGTTCAGGATGGCCTTGAACGAGGCAATAGTGTCCTTGAGATCAACCAGCTTGCCCTCGATACCAGTAAAGACCTGAGCGACAGTGAAAGGCTGGCTCAGGAAACGCTGAATCTTACGGGCACGCTCGACGGTAAGCTTGTCGGACTCGGACAATTCATCCATACCCAAAATGGCAATGATATCCTGCAGGGACTTGTACTCTTGGAGAATTTGCTGGACACGAGTGGCGGTGTGGTAGTGCTCCTCGCCGATGATACGGGGGTCGAGAATACGAGAGGTAGAGTCAAGAGGATCGACAGCAGGGTAGATACCCAACTCGGAGATACCACGGGACAAGACAGTGGTGGCGTCCAAGTGAGCAAAGGTAGTGGCAGGGGCAGGATCGGTCAAATCGTCAGCAGGGACATAGACGGCCTGGACGGAGGTGATGGATCCCTTCTTGGTCGTAGTGATACGCTCCTGCATACCACCCATATCGACGGCAAGAGTGGGCTGGTAACCGACGGCAGAGGGAATACGACCCAACAGAGCAGACACCTCAGAACCGGCTTGTGTGAATCGGAAAATGTTGTCAATGAACAGCAACACTGTATCCATGAGTTAGTTCTGTCGTGATGCCATCATCGCGGGGCGCGGGGCAGCTTACCATCCTGGCCTTCCTGGTCACGGAAGTATTCAGCAATGGTCAATCCAGTCAGGGCAACACGGGCACGGGCACCGGGAGGCTCGTTCATCTGACCAAACACCAGGGCGACCTTGGACTCGCCGTCAAGCTGAATGACTGAGGTTTCCTGCATTTCGTGGTACAGATCGTTACCCTCACGAGTACGCTCGCCGACACCAGTGAAAACTGAGTAACCACCGTGGGCCTTGGCGATGTTGTTGATGAGCTCCTGAATGAACACAGTCTTGCCGACACCGGCACCGCCGAAGAGACCAATCTTTCCACCACGAGCGTAAGGAGCGAGCAAATCGACGACCTTGATACCGGTGACCAGAATTTCGGCAGAGGTGGACTGATCGACGAACTCGGGGGGCTCGGCGTGAATGGGCAAGAACTTGTCAGTCTTGATAGGACCACGCTCATCGATGGGGTCACCAGTAACGTTGATAATACGGCCAAGAGTGGCAGGTCCGACAGGAATAGTGATGGGAGCTCCCGTGTCGTTGACCTTGGCGCCTCGGACCAAACCCTCAGTACCTGCGCGACGCAAGAAGTTAGACCACTGTGCGTAGTAAGGCAAAATAGGGATCAGAGAGTGACCTACCGTCCATGGCAATGCAACGGACAACGTTCTCACCAAGATGTTGCTGTAGTGCCGGTCAGCTCAAGCTCCCGATGCATGAATATACCTATGAAACATATTGTGGGAGAACAACGTACGGCGACTTCGAGGATAAGCTTGTTGCCATTGTTGTCGGTCTGCAGCGAGTTCAGAATGGCTGGCAGCTTGGCATCCTCGAATTTGACTACACCAGTATCAATATCATTTGAATCGAGACGTCACGGGTCCAGAATCCTGGAAGAAGAATGGGGGAAAAGTTTTTGGACATACCATCGACGACGGCACCAATGACCTGAGCATTTTGTTAGCATTGGGGTGGGAAACGCCATGGCATCGCGGTATTGGCGGAGGTGTCCTTACCTGGTGAATCTTGCCAACGCCAGCGCTTGAGGTGCTGGCGAGTCGGCTGTTCAGGGGAAGTCGGAGAGCGGCAGGCTTGATGGCACGTCGCGAGGCGGCGGCCGAGAAGGTTGGGCGAGCCGCCCGGGCAAAGGAGGAAATGCCGCTACGGACACGGGTCAGCTCAATCTCAATTGACGAAATCGAGCTCAATTGACGCAAAAAGGGGGCGCGAGGAGCACCAAAACACATATATGTGTACAACAGTCACTACTTACCTCTTGAACATCTTGCCAGATGACAAAGAGCGATCAGATGTGGGAGTGGAGTGAGGTTGGGATGGAACTGGGGAGAATTTGCAGAATGAGCAGATTTGCTCGGAGGCGGACAACTTCGTCGGTTAGAGCTTTCTCGGAAATCACGTGATGTGCCTGCCTGAAATTGCCTGCCTCCAAGTTTGTTGGCCTCGGGTTTTGCAGGAACGCTCGACGATTCATCTCCACTCTACTGGGCCGGGTACCTAAGTACCTACTTTATAATGCAACATGCTTTCCAACATCTCAGCGCAACAAGGAACAATGGGCATTTAGAGTTATCAAGTTTGCATGACACGAATACGCTCCATCGCTGACGGTAAGTTCGAGGCTCAATTGCAACTTAAGATCCAACCGGAGCATACGGCCACAGTCGCGCCATCGTTGACTTGTACACATTATCCCACGTCGCCCTGATCACCCACCCAGGACTGAGGAGTGGTGCCTGGCCTGGATACGTATTTGTACCTGAGGCTGCCATTCTGACACTAGCTTTCAAGGCCAGCAAATTGACGTCCGACACAAGTCATAACAATGAGTCGTAACTTCACATGCTACCTGGCAGTTTCCTCTAGGCTCCATCGATAAGTTCGACAATGTTACTTACTCTACGGGTGTCGATGACGTATCAACAAGCCATTGAAGACCCTCGAATTTCGTGGTGAGATGAGTTGTACCAATCACTTGCGGCTCAGATATCAGCATGTGCAGCAACAAAATAGCCGTACTGATCTTCTCATTCCGGTCACAACATCGGATGGCGCTTTATTGCTATAGACGATGCAATATAAGGTCGAGTTCACGACCCATGGCAATCTACTTGGCTGTCAAATAGCGAGTGTGATACCATCTGGATATCAATTTCATCGTGAGCATCAGCCATGTATCTCGAGCGGTTTATAGTCGGCCATATGTGGGGGCCAGCAGCATGATGGAGTTTTTTATAGTCTTAAAAAGTCAGCGTAGACACTCGACGAAAGCTTCCGGCTCCGAATATCCTCAGATAGCTTCCGCAGTCAATATCTGGAGCCGCAAGGGGCATTTGGTTGTGCTTGTTCCGGGTAGGAGATTGGAACAACCTGCGCTGCACGCCAGGGTGTACTTGGCAAGTGCTTGGGACGTCACAGATGAAAAATCATCTTATATACTGTTCTGGTCGCGCTGGCGACTAAGATCAACAAGACTCACCAAGCATACGGGCTTGTAACTTGATGCAGGTGAGATGTATCATAATTTACAAGTGTCGACCACTTGACAGCTTAACGGATATTTGCGGCAATTATAAAATGTGTCCGGAGTTGAGGACGAACGCTTTGGATATCCTTCTTATCATTTATCTTGACGCACTGCCTTTACAAAGCAGGCGTCTTTGTGTGAATTCATGTCTTGGCGAGTAAATTGTAATTCGTCTGTTCTGTTCCCAATGCTTGGCACAGGCTAAACATTGATACTGTATGGTACGCATTGCGCAACGTTGCTGCTGCATATCACATGTACTATGCAGTGTCATGCAAGTCATATTTTTGCTTAACGTGTTCGTAAAGGTTTGACTTATAGAGGTCGATCTGTAATCAATGTAGCAATATGTCGCTTAGAATTAGTTTCTCGAAAAGAGACAAGTCTGTGCTAGAAACTTTTTCTATTCGTCATCATAGTAAAAGCATCAAGTCCCAAATTTTGAGGACGACACGCACACATGCACGAACAGACAAATCCATCAACAACGATTGGCGCAGCGCACGTGACTCCCGCCATCATCGAGTGCTGAGTCATCCACGACCCTAAGCTTTCCAAGGGAAATCCATGGGAATTGACTTCCCGAACCCGAGATCTCACGCCTTCGAACCTCATCGCCTTCGCCATCTCGATACTACCGTCCCACGCGTGGAGACACTGTGCCAATTGACACCCTGCCACTCTGAAGCAAAAAAAAAAATCGACAACCTGCCAATATGCTGCGCACCCCGGCTTCTAGTCTGCTGCGCAAGGGCCTGGTGCGCAGTGTCCCAGCTGCCGCCTCCCGAGCGTCATCTACCCAGGCACTTTCCAATCCTACCCTCAAGAATATTGAGAAGCGATGGGAGGGCATGCCTCTTCAGGAGCAGGCTGATCTTTGGATGTCCCTGCGTGATCGTATGAAGGGAAGCTGGAGCGATTTGACTCTGCAGGAGAAGAAGGCCGGTACGTTTCCTTTAAATGAATAAATACCATTTCTTGACCAGAGACGATACCCCTCCCCTTCAATCCACGAAAATACCTCTCGATTAGCCCGAACCCGTCGCGCACCACGATGAATTCTCTCCCAATGCGACTTCCAGATGATCCAACCATCATAAGGGCTGGCGACTAGCAACGTCTTCTTCTCCAACACATCTTCCCGGGTACCTTTCAGGAATTACTCTGCTATATTGAGGCATCGTTGGGCGAGCCCTTCGGACTTGACACAGTGTAATCATTGGGCGTCATGTAAGGGCATATCAAGCTAACCCTGGCTCTTCAATAGCATACTGGATTGCCTTCGGTCCCCATGGCCCCCGTGCGGTCGACCCTCCTGGCACAAACGCCCGCATCGCCTGGGGCGTTGCCGTCGGTGTTGCTACTAGTTTCGCCATCTTCGCCGTCATCCGAACTTTCGCCAAACCCGCACCCAGTACCATGTCTCAGGAATACCAGGAGGCTTCCAACGAACTTCTCATTGTAAGTGCTGCGCAGGTGAAAAGAGAAGGATAAAAAAAACATTCCGAGAGAAAAAAACAATCAGAAACGGAAATTATTCTGATGGTCTCGCTAACTTTCTTCCCCACAGCAACAAAAAGCCGATCCTATCACTGGTATCACCTCTGAGAACTATAGTGGCAAGGGCTTGGTCCAGTCTCCTCCCAAGGGCCACTAAGAATACGTTCTCTAAAAAATCACTTTGTAATCTCTTTTGTGGTAGAAGAAGGATGGGTGAACCCTCGGAGGCATCCCGTCAAAAAAATATACATGTAAAGATGTCCTAGCGCGCTTTGAGACGCAGATCAGAAGGGTGGGCGTCATGGAGGAGGCGGACTTATCAAGGATGTAAATACTGTACAAGTTCATCATCAGGCTTTCGTGATCTTGGCGCGTCTTGCAATATTGAAACTGAAACTATAGAAAGTAGAGCGCTTGCTTATTCCCGTGAAAGTGGCACAGTGAAAGTGGCATATATGTGCATAGTGTATGTGTGTGGAAACACTTTATATCATGGATGAGTTTATCGAAACCAAGTGCGTTGCTGATGTTGTGAGATAGAAATACCTACATACAATTTGGACACCCACTGTATGTATGTACATGACATTAATGGATAGGTTGTGACTGCATTGGGTGCCAGCTAAAGACTAGAGTCACCTAGCCCCCACTCTGACCAGCCTCCCTCAAACCCTCAAAAGTAACTTGAGGCAGTGGGCTTGAACGATCCATCTCCTCGTCCTGCATGCGCCGATCGACCTCAAATCGACCGTCCCTACCCCAATAGAGAGGCTTTTCCGAACCATTGACACAAGCTTCGTGTATGAGAACGTAGGGCAAAGGTGCGTCAAAAATAGGCTCAGCTAGGACACGTTCCATTTCCATCTTTAAAGCTCTTGCTCCGGTTCCAGAAGCAGCTGCTCTCTCCGCTATAGCATACAACGCCCTTTCGGTGAAATAAAGACGCGAGGGGTATGTTTCAAAGAGAGCTTTATATTGGGCCACGAGGCTGTTTCGTGGCTGCGTCAAAATTTGCAGCAAGTCCTCGGTAGATAGTGGGCTGAGTGCACAAATGTTGTGTAAACGACCTATTAGCTCAGGGATAAAGCCGAAGGTTTGAAGATCGGCAGGTGTAGCTAGGTCGAGAGCGGTAAATAAAGAAGTTGGCATCGAATCATGATGTGCAACATGGGAGAACAGGCTGGGGGGCAGAACATGCTTGTCGCCATCAAGCGAAGATCGGCCTCTTAATTCGCCGCCGAATCCCATGGTTGGCTTGGCTACTCGCTTCAGCACTGCCTTGTCAAGACCGACAAAAGCACCGCAGAATACGAATATTATGTTGCTTGTATCGATCGTGTATTGGTCAACCTTGAACCCTGGCGGAGCTATTTGGGGACCGGAAGAGCTCAAGTCAGCAGAGTTATAGTTGGTGACAGTCGGGGGGCTAGAGCGTGATGACCGGTTGTCCTTGATATTGATTGTGACTTTCGTGCCTTCTACCAGCTTGAGTAGAGCCTGCTGCACGCCTTCTCCACCAACATCGCGGCCGGTAGGGGAATCTCTTCTGGCAAGTTTGTCAAACTCATCCAGCACGACAATGCCGTATTCCGTAGCTCTGACGTCATAATTGGATTCTATGAGAAGCCGCTCGATGCAACTTTCGACGTCTTGCCCAATGTAGCCAGCTTGAGTCAGAGAATTGCAATCACATATTGTGAAAGGAACATGGATTTGTTTGCTAAGGGTTCTACCACAAGTCAGTAGAGGGAATCAAAGCACAATATGAAGAATGAATACAAAAAACGTTCGTACTCTAGTATATAAGTCTTCCCTACCCCCGTTGGACCAATCAGAAGAATATTGCTCTTGTCGATTTTCACATGATCTGGCTCTGAGGGATCCTCGGGAACATACAGATGATTGAGAGGATCATCATCAAACTCATTCACTGCGTGGAGCGGCCCAACAGGCTCACTATGCGCAGAGAAATTATCTACGTGAAAAGATACGATAAGTCAGCTCGGGGTGTGCCATAAGACGGTGACATATGCAAACAAGAAGAGGCAAGACCAGACCTTCCATAGGGTGTGCTTCTCTACCCTTCCGATATTGTTCCCTGTCGCGGACAAACCGTTGACGCATCAATTTTTCCGACAAATTTCGACGCTCATGTTCATATTGATGTCGTCTTCTGAGCTTCTGATAATGATTGAAAAGCGTTGAGCAGATAGTCCTCTTCGCTCTTTCTTGTCCAACAACATACTCATCGACTCGCTTCTTCAAATCTCGTGGATAGAATTGGGGGACGCCAAACTTGGCTTTGTTGAACATGGGGCCGCGCCCAGATTCGACCGTAGGGTCATAACTTCCGGTAAACCCTGAGTTAAGGTCGGGGGATCGATTAGATGCGAATCGAGGGCACGTCTTCGATAGTTGCCGACCATGATGTCTCAGGTACGAGCTACAAGCTTGGGGCGTTTGGATTCCGGGCACCCGCGCACGACGAAGTAGTGTCTTAGATAGCACAAGCATGCTGGTCCGGGAGATGATCATGCATAGCTCATTGTTTTAATTCGCAGCGCAATCGGGGTCGTCAAAGCGGTGGGGGGTTGGCGGGCAGGGCTGTCACTGCTGTACCTGCCTGCGAGCTGGGGATGTCCGTCAGGTCTAGCCAAACATGACAGAAATTCGGCACATCGTGTGGAGGACGGAATAGCAGCTCGAGGAGGCGTTGGTATGGCAGGAGAAGAAATCACACAAAAGGAGGATCGATTGTCTGCGTACAGTGCTCTTTCTACACGCATAAGCTTGTTTCGTCCGACTTGAGTCACTTGACCGTAAGCACTTACGTAGGTTGTGCGGCACCTGCCATTATGCATGCCGAACTGGGGTAGTGTCACTGCATGCATGGTGTGGCTGGTGTGTCGGGGAAAACGGCTGGGGGGCAAGCAAGCACGGGGAAATGATGCCAGCCCGCCTCGTTTCCTGGACGTGGACGGATTGATGCCATGGGGGCTGGTCTGGTAGTTTGAGCGCGCGCCCGCCAGGTGCCAGGTGCCAGGTGCCAGTGAGCACTGAGAACTGACTAGCACTGGTGGTGCTCGACAGTTAGCCGGCCTGGTACTTTGACGTCATATTCAGCGCCTCCGCATAGCGCTCGCCGCTATTGCAACAGCCAAGCCCACTCTGACAGCTGCCTGGCGATTAAGCCCCAGATTTGTCGATTCAGTTATCGGCGTCGATCAATTGCATCCATCCGGGAACAGGCATTGACAGCTAATCGGCACGGCAGCCATCTCCGACGTCGCTCAACAACCCGACAGTGCCACACCTTGCATGTCGTTCGATTATTCCATTGGGCTTGACAGCCTGCCTAAGCCTGCGCTTTTCCGTCGCCCCGTAACTCTTTCGTATCCTCCTCAACATTCCCTTGAACCTCGTTCCGGTGACGACGCCTGGTCCCATTGCCTTGATTACTCCACCTCCCGAGCTCCCCCAGCTCCCTCAGCTCCCCCAGCTCCTCCCGCCTCCCAGAAACGAAGCACAGTACACCGTGGTGGTACCCAAAGAGGTCATCCATCAGGGGCAAAACTTCTAACGGCGACATGACGGACATTGAAAGAGCGATCGAAGTCTACGGGTTGTCCGGCCTGAAACCTCATGATTTACCTCAGGACGGCACCGGTGAGTGTCTTGCTAACAATGCAACGGCCGTCGCAATGTCAGACAAGCTGACTGAGGTTGCAGGTGTGGTCAAACTCGACCCTTGGCTGGAGCCTTTTAGCGATCCTCTGAGACGACGATACGCCAAAGCGAGGGAGTTGATCAAAACCATTGATGCTACCGAAGGTGGACTGGAAAGATTCACTCGCGTAAGTAGACATCCGCCTGCCCTTGCCTGGAAAAGCCAGAAGTTTATCTCACTATCATGTAGGGTTTCGAGAAGTTTGGCTTAAACGTAAATCCCGACAACAGTATCACTTACCGGGAATGGGCACCAAACGCTAAATCCGCTTCTATCGTCGGCGACTTCAGTGCGTTATCACCATCAAACGCGGAGACTGACCAGTCAGTGACTTATATCTCTTAGATGAATGGAACCGAATGACACACCCGATGAAAAAAAACGAGTTCGGTATTTTCGAGATCGTAATTCCAGCGAGAGATGGCCAGCCCGCCTTAGAGCATAACTCAAAGATCAAGGTAAGCGCGATTTCCCAATCGGATCAAACACGAACACAAATACCTAATAGGACGTATTCACAATAGATTTCTCTGGAACTACCCACGGGTGAGGTTGTTGATCGCCTCCCAGCCTGGATCAAGTACGTCACTCAGGACTTGAACATATCTCCAGCCTACGAAGCACGGTTTTGGAATCCCAGCGCGACAGAAAAGTATGTCTTCAGACATCCAAGACCCGCTAAGCCCGCGAGCACACGAATATATGAGGCCCACGTTGGAATTTCTACACCAGATCAAAGGGTAGCAACTTACAAGGAATTCACGAAAAATATGTTACCAAGAATCAAGGATCTCGGCTACAATGTGATACAACTCATGGCCATTATGGAGCATGCATACTATGCATCATTTGGTTATCAGATCAACAGCTTTTTCGCTGCCAGCAGTAGATACGGCCCGCCGGAAGACTTGAAGGAACTCGTTGACACGGCTCACGGTCTGGGAATAACGGTGCTTTTGGATGTGGTACATAGCCATGCTTCTAAAAATGTGCTGGATGGACTGAACGAGTTCGATGGGACGGATCACCAGTACTTTCACGGTGGCGGCAAGGGCCGCCACGATCAGTGGGATAGCAGACTGTTCAACTACGGTCATCACGAAGTCATGCGTTTTCTACTCAGCAACTTAAGGTTTTGGATGGAAGAATATTGTTTCGATGGTTTCAGATTCGATGGCGTGACCAGCATGCTATACTTGCACCATGGCGTTGGGGCGTAAGTTTTCTCTTGCCGGCGAACGATCATACCTTCGACTAACACGCACCAGGGGCTTTTCTGGAGGCTACCACGAGTATTTCGGCTCCGACGTCGACGAGGAGGCCGTTGTTTATCTTATGATTGCCAATCAAATGTTGCACTCCCTATATCCCGAGGTTATCACTATAGCAGAAGATGTGTCAGGAATGCCAGCTCTTTGCCTTCCCGTTGCCCTCGGAGGCGTGGGCTTTGACTATCGCCTAGCCATGGCGATACCGGACATGTGGATAAAGACTCTGAAGGAGCTCAGGGATGAGCAATGGGATATGGGCAATATCTGTTTCACGTTGACAAATCGGAGGCATGGTGAGAAGACTATTGCCTATTGCGAAAGCCATGACCAAGCGTAAGTTGTTTGCCACTTCAGAAACATAAACGACATACTAAAAAAAAAAGCCTCGTGGGTGATAAAACTCTCATGATGCATCTTTGTGACGCAGAAATGTACACCAACATGTCGAACCTTTCTCCCTTGACGGCCGTCATTGAAAGGGGCATGTCACTTCACAAGATGATTCGACTCCTGACACACGCACTTGGAGGCGAGGGCTATCTCAACTTTGAGGGCAACGAATTCGGACACCCAGAATGGCTTGACTTTCCCCGAGAGGGCAATAACAACTCATTTTGGTATGCCCGTCGCCAGCTTAATCTGACAGAGGACCATCTTCTTCGGTATCAATACCTCAACAACTTTGACAGAGCAATGAACCAAGCCGAAGCCAGATATCACTGGCTGAATGCTCCTCAAGCCTACATTTCCCTGAAGAATGAGGAAGACAAAGTGATCGTATTCGAGAGAGCAGGACTGGTGTTTATTTTTAATTTCCATCACTCCTCGAGCTTCACTGATTACCGAATTGGCGTTGATGTTGCAGGAACATATCGTACAGTCCTGAATACGGATGGCAAGGACGTTGGTGGTTTCAACAGAATAGATGAGAGCACTCGATTTTTCACAACTCCCATGGAGTGGAATGGTCGAAGGAACTGGACACAGGTATACATACCGTGTCGCACGGCCCTGGTGAGCAGTCCCGCGACGAATTTGACTGACTAGACGAACATTATTGACTGACGCTTTGAATAGGTCCTAGCACTTGAGGAGCCAGGCTCTGGGTAGTGATCAGATTGTCGGGACTGGTTTTTGTTGTCCTCAAAGATAATGTCGAGGAGAAACTTGCTACGAATTCGCATAAGCACCAAGTGGATTAGAAAATATGTGCGGCGACCATTTGCGATGGGAATCAGACTGATTGGTGATGTAAGAGCCCATGTTAGACAGCTGTTGGCGTAGATAATGACATAGTAGCTCGTTGCATGCATTCTTCCCCCTTTATGACGAGAGAAAAGACAGGAAGAGAGAAAGAAAGAGGCGTTGGTCTGCGACAAAATCAAATCCCTGTACAAAGACCGAGCTTTGCAAGTGCTGAAGTGTTAACGAGTTGTGCATAAAAGAATGTACATAAATTCTTAAATTGTGATGGGTGGACGATCAAACATCATGTTCCTCCCAAACACCGCGCGGCCGAAGTGAGAAAAGCACATAAACGCCATATTAAACCTCAAGATGTCGTCACTTGGCACCTCTTGTACCCTTCTCATTCGAGTTTGTGGTCCCCAGGCCCGATGGGTGAGACGTGGTAACAGGCCCCGTCCTACACTCATCTGTTAACAGGATTTTACTCCCTTCCTTCTCCTTGGCGTATTTGTCCTTATCTCCTGCGCGACTTACAAGGGCTCTTTTGTATCCATTAAGGGAACTCTTTCATTGGCGAGAGCTGGTTGAAAGGTGTAGTAGCCTATAAAGCTCGTGAGAAACTTGAATTGGAGTAGGGGGCACAGGGACGAAGGGATGGCAAGAGTAGGTAGATGGGACAAAAGGAATTTTGTGTATATGTACCTCCTACCACACCGGTGAATATGGCTAGTCCAACCGGGAGCGCTCTTTGAAATCCACTCATTCTTGCTTTGTTATATCACTAATAATTGAGCTGGTGGAGGTATACTGTGAAAGAATTTGGTTATTTCTGCAGCATACCAGGTTACCCTAAGTAGGGAAGTATGGAAGTACTTGAGTCGAGTGGCAAGAGGTCACCCGCACGCACGTCAGCAGCCACCATGTACACGGACTAGACTCCCCCACTTAAAGTAAGTACTTCATCGTGCGAAAGCCCGAAACGCGTCTGCGGAAACCCAATCGCGTTTGACAACCTAATTTTGAAATACTAGTCCAGCAGAATTTCCAAAATCGACAGTTCGGACAAAATAGATACGAGACTCTTCCTTTTCAAAAAACTAAACAAAAAAACACGAAAAAAAAATCAAATCTTCACAGCTACGTTTCCATCAGTGCATAGCAACTGTGAATATTCGCAGTCGAGAACTGACCACACGTCCACCTGGCTGTCATGCATCGCAAGCAGATGCTGCTGCAGTAGAGATCATGTCGAGTTCTAGTTCTCGTCATGGTTAATTGGAAAGAGTTGGGTGAAGTCCCGGATTCAGAAGACGAGGAGGGATTCGAAAGCCAGCAGTCTGGCTGTCAGATAATCGAGGGAGGCCATTCGACCGCCGAGCAAGACGAATTTAAGCGAGATGTTTGGGACTTTCCCGACTCCGAGAACGAAGGGAACGATGGAAACTCTCTGGCCGTTTATCCTTCTCCCGTCAAAGCGACTACATTCGAATCACCTTGCTCGTCACCACTGTCGTCAGTGCCTAGCGATAGAAGTCTCGGAAGCGCCACAGAAGATTTGGGAGACCTGAGTGACGGAAACACGACTCCAGCTCAGCGACCGAGCCTGTCTGCCGTTGCAACGCCATGCCCAGTCCAGGAGCCACCTCAGATAGTCTCAACTGTCCTACGCACAAATCAGACGCAAGCGAACCCCGCGCCGACGGGAGCGGAAGATGTTTCCGCCTGCCAGGATCCACGATGGGGTAGCGAATCTCACCGTGAAGCTCTGCGTGTAGCGGTTCGCTATGAGCGGTCCCTTCGCCCACGAAAGCCAATACAAGAACACCCCTACTTGCTCGAAAGCGCGCAGTTTAGTAGCACCTGGAAACGACACGGCTTGAAGCCTCTGAAGGTGGCCGTGGGATCTGAGAGGACAAATGCGGATGGACTGCCAAGGCTCTCCGAGGATAGAGGGTTCGAAGAGGACAGCCAGGAGTCCATCCAGCTGCCCTCTTCATCTTTACCGGACAAAGACCACAACCCCTCGGCGGTACCTGATGGTATGGGTGTATCATATTCAACACCGTTACGCCAGTCGCCGCAATTTTCCCGCTTGGTAAACAGCAGTACGCCAAGCTCTCAAGCGGAAACTGAAGGTACCAGCATTTTTGATCAAGATTTGCCTGCCTTGGAAGACTTGCTCACCAAGCCACCAAGACTTGACAAAGAGAATGCCAATAAGAGACATGCAAATTCCTTGGACTCATGCCCCAAGAAAAGAAGGAGGCGAACGATTATAGACAGCGATCCTGTTGAGCTCGATTCATCTCATGTTGTTTCGACCAGCCTCCCCACAGATTCTCCAACTTTCCATAGTCCTGTCTTGCCAACGCCACATAATGGCGAGGAGGCAACCCTGCTGAGTCTTGACCGGAGAACTGGGCCATCAAAGGTTAGAAGATTTGAGGTACAGCTGAAGGTCCGTAACTTGGCCGATGACAACGAGGTAGCTGTTGAAAATCTCGTGGATGAGGAGCGATCCGAACTGTCTGACACGGCGACCATTTCTGAAAGCGATGGAGAGGCTGTTACTGCTATGAAAAGTCGAATACGAGGTGTTCTTCCTGCATCATGGTTGCGGTTGGACCAGCAGACTGGACGCGAGAAGGCAGAAAAGACTGTCAGAAATAATAATCATCGCCCACGTAGAGCTTCTTTGATAGAGGGAAGGCGAGGAGTTGCACGGCTACGACACGCAGCACCTGGTAGCACCGCTATACCAGATCCATTTACGTATACAGATGATGAAAGCGATAGCACGCCCCTCGCGACTCATGCAGATCAAGTTGACATCCCAGTCGAATCAGCTTTCCGTGCTGTCGATAGCCCTACGCCTTTAAATGCCACTCCTGTATTGACCATTGACGATGATGAGGAGGATGGCTCTGCGATCGAAGACAACCGTGTCGAGTTCAACACTTCGGTTAGAGAATATAAAAAACGCCAAACAAAGTTACATATTTCCTCGAACAAGAAGAAGAAGAAGAAGACCGATGCTACCGTCAGAGACTTCCGTACTCCTACACGGCCGCTGACAACGCCGTGGCAGACAAAGATTACCGGCCATTTGACGGAGCCCAGACCAAACGATGCAGGAACAAGATCGCCAACGCAGCGAAAAAGGAGAGTCTCCAGAGCTACACGTGAGGCCGGGTCACGACCGCGAAAACCTATGTCAAAGCAGGCACGGCAACGACCACTGAAACTTGGTATCTTGGACACAATTCAGGCAGACGCACCGCAATTCCTACGAATCGCCGCTCGAACAGCAAAAAATCGAGTCAATCAAGGCCGTTCCTGCCCTCGAACAAAAAGGATTCAGCTTGCTTCCCGACAAGATCAAATCGATGCGGTCTCTGTCCTGAATCAATGGCGCTCAGGGCTGCTCAAGCAGCGCAGTTCAGTTACCAAGGTGGCAGAATCGCTTCGTAAAGAAAGGAAGAGTCGCGGCGCAGTCTGGAAGTCGACAGGAAGTCACGCATGCCGAGCTCAACCTCCGCCTGCGCCGCCGCCGAAAACCATGGCGCCTCGAAAATTTGTGAAGCATGTTAGCGCCGGAGGATCAGTTCAGTATGTCTCAGGCCATAATCGATCAGGGACATCTCCGGTAAAGCACTCTCGACAGAGGGATAATGTAAACGACGTATCGGCACTGAAAGTATTGTCACGTCCTGCGCAGTTAGAAACTGTCGAGCCGTATCATCGTATGGAAAAGCTTGGATTTTTTCGGAAAAAGAAATATCTCGATAACCTTTATCGACATGACACAACTACACCCACGTTGTATGGGGTCGAAGTTAGATCCTTTTCTGACGCTGATATCGTCCGATCATCAGCTCCACTACATTCCCCCATCGAGTCAAGCAGCCATCTGGAACGGTCTACACATGATAGGGTGACTGGGACAAGGCGTCGTAAACGGACTTTGCCCCGGAGAATTGATGTTAGCGCACCGCAATACAGTCATGCCAATGACCCAGTACTTCCAGTGCTTCACAGACACGCCGTCGAGAGAACAGTCGTCACCAATCCTACCGCTGGTAAGCTGCATGGACTGGGCCCTTATGGAACTCAGTACACTCACCATTTTGAGATATTCCCACTCCAACCGGGGGCTTTCTTTCATGAGTCTACACTTATCGGGAGTGGACAGCTGCAGTCCTGCGCTACTCTGAGGCTTCCGATAGATTGGACAGAACCACGACCTCATATGTCGATGACCTTGAACACTCACATCCTCAGGTGGGGTTCATGGAGCGCTCAAGTCTCGTCAGAATTCGGTGTCGTACTGGATTTTGTCGCAGACCAAATAGAAGCATGTATAGCAGAACCTGACAAAACCGAGAACTGCGAGTCGACTCCGGTCCAAGCAATGGACTTCTTACTGAGCTATACGAAAGACTCTGTCAGCTTTGTGGAAGAAAGCCAAAAGTTATTGTTTGTGTCACGAATTCGCGAATGCTTTTCATGTCTCAATCACCAGTTCGTCTCTGCCACTCGAACCACCTTCAGGACTGATGGTACAAACACTGGTATTATCCTGCAGGTGTACGACAGGCTTCTTCTGACGGCCTTGGTCGTCCTCAAAATATGCCGCCAGGATCCAAATCTCATGGCAGAGTCATTTTCCTGGGAAGAACTGCTTAAAGCGCTCGCAAATACGTATATGTCAGTACTTACGAAGCTTGGATTCGAAACCCTTGAATCAGTTTACGCCAGACTCGGGAAACAGAGCATCCGGGATATGGGTATCCGTGATGACACTCCCGAAATTCATTCTTGGGTCCTGAACATGAGGGTGTTGGAGTTGGCTCGGATACCCAGGACCTCATTTTGGGATTTGCTGCAACAGCATATTGGCCTGAGGCAGGACTCATCAACAAGCAGTGATGCACAAGAGCACGAGCGCGTTTGGCAAAACATGTTCATGTTGCTTCCCCTTGTCGAGTTCAGCGACTCAGGGGTTCTGTTGACAGGCAAGCGGCATGAGACGACCTGTGATGGTTGGGCGATTCCGCAGGGCTTGATGAAGCAGGTTTTCCAACTGTACAATGACAATTCACATCAGGCCGCCAGTTTCAACAGTTACTGTAGGGCTCTGGTAGGACGGTGTCATTTTCTTGTCCAGGAATGGGGATGGCGAAAATGCGTAAGTGTGATTGGATTGATTTTCGACTTCTTCGGCACCCATCAGCTTGCCCATCTTCGAAACGAAGAGGTATACAAGTCTCCATCGTTTCTAGAGAATCTGGCTAGCCAGCCCTCATTGCAGATAGAGCCAGAAGATCGATGCTTCCATGTTTTCCTGAAACTTGTTGCGCTTGCCATAAGGAGGATGCGGGATGCGGGATGTCTGAAGGACGTCCGTAATCTCGTCGCCAGGACGGTGCCCAACCACAATAGGCAACACAACAAGGATGAAAAAGTCCACGAGCGCGATCTCGCCGCATTGAGAAATCACCATGATCTACTGTGCGTCCTATTCTGGGCGGCGCCGCCTGAGTATCGTCCGTCTCCGACCCTCATTCAGCATCTGGTGGTTCCTGCGACATCCCACAAGGAAGCCTGCCTGATTAATCTGCGCGCCTGGAACCAAGTTGCTCGATATGTCATCGCATCCGGTGAGGCCTGGACATCATGGAAACCGTTCCACGTCTGGAGAAACACCTTTTTCGACCAAGTCCTGCAGCAATACAACTCAGTGGCTTCCGACGTTGCCCTGCAGCTTGCAGCCCTAGGCAGGGAAGCCAGCCACTCTGTGAGCGAGGAAGTGGTGCGAACGACGATTGCCATCAACAAGGCAGCTTTCATGGATGTGCTCTACGTATCTGCAAGTGCTTCGCTCGATGTCGTGAGACATGCACCTGACTTGGCGTCTGCAACGTTTGCCATGAACAGAGCTCAGTTGCGAACCATTCTGACACAATTTTCCATTTCGCCGCCCGACTTGGAGTGGGGGATCCTGCGCACGTCGCTGGCAACCCTGGAGATTATGTTGACCAAGATCGACGAGTTCAAGGCGCTCGAGGAGAGTCAGCAGAGCGAAAGCCAGTTGCTGAATTCAGCCGTGGCAGACGACGCGCTCTTGGCGCTCGACCAAGAGTTGTCCCAGAGTTTTTTCAGCATGGCGCGGTGTGTTCTTTCGACGCGTTGCGTGACCAACAACAAGTCATCTGCGACTGCCAAGATAGACCATGATGAGTGCGTGGAGCATGTCGTGACGGTGGCAGCTAGACTCGGAATGAGATTCATCAACGGCGGCTTGATACGATCATCCGACCTCTTCGAGAAAAGCAAGTACCAGATGTTCCACGCACTGCCGCATGTGCTGGATTTGAATCAGCGGAAACACCTCACCTTGTTCCTCTCCATCCTGCTGCAACACCACGTCGACAATTTTGACGACACAGGATTCAGTCTTGTTCAAGTATGGGTTTGCTGCCTCGTGAAGCCTCGCACGTCTCTGCGCTATGAATTACAACTTGGCCAGCAACTTCGTCATCGCGTCGGCATGGACTTGGTACCAGATACAATTGCTGGGCTGTGCATATTGCCCGATTACCACATCACTCGGGACTTGTTTGAGTACTCGGTTTCGTCCATGCGCAAATCGTTACGAGACGCGGGACCAACTCTGCACAGAACATTATCAGCAGAGTACTCGTCGGCGTTGAAAATGGTCATGGAACAGATGAAGGGCGACCTAAAGACGACGAGTCAGATGCTTACGACTACTACCGTCACCACTACAGAACACAGCGAATTTGTCCTGTTTGTCCAGAACATCATTTCATTGATCAAGACGCACGCTGCTGACATCTGCGCTGTCGACAGCTATTTCTATCAGATCAGCAAGGAATATTCGCCGCCTGCACAGGATCCACAGCTTCAGGTGGCCAGCATTATATCGTACGGACTCAAGTTGCAGGATGGCGATGCCCGCAGCAACGGACCTCTATTCTATCTCCTCTTTAACAATGCCAGGTTCTCGATAGTCAACGACACGATCGACGAGCAGGTTGTCATGTTGGTAAAAAGTATGGCCAACGGAAACATCAAGAACTTTATCCTGTGTAAAATGCTTCCGGCCGCCATAAACGTGGTATTCGCGGAGCCTGACGCGTTTCCTTTACTCGACATTTACCTCGAGGTCCTGCACCAATGCTATGCCGGTGAAGCAGTCTCGCAGGAGCTCACCCACGACGACATGTCAGCACTCTGTGTCCTGTGGCGGACCATGTGCAATGGAGTCAGGAGCATGAGGACAAGGACCGGGACCTTGACGCTACGGCAGCTATATGTGATGAGGCAGATTCTTGCGTTACAGAACCTGTTGTGGCCCTCAATCTACGTTCTTTCTCTGTCAAACCCCACGTCACAAAGCTGGGCGAGACTGTGGGCGATGCTGGCTAGTCTTTGGGATGTATTCCGTGTGGCGGAAGGCTACATGGACACGATGAGGGCGAATGAGTGGGACGTTGATGGGCAAGGAGAAGCAGGAGAAGCAATTACCACTGGGAGCCTCTTCGCAGGGCCGGAGGGCTTAGGAGAGGAGAAGGGTTTGAGAGACGACAGATCCTCGGATCCAGACATTGAGACGTTTTCGGAAAACATGATTCAAGATGTAAGGAAGTGCTGGAAGGTCACGGCCCACGCCATCTGGATCAACATACAGGGTTCGGCCACCAACAAGAGAGCGTCAGAGGGACTGACACTTGCGCAGTGGGAAATGAGGGATCTGATGAGGGACTTGTATGATCAGACAAGACAGTGGTGCTGGTGGTGGCGCAGAGCAAATGGGACGAGCGAGCGCGTGCATCCCGCTCTTGCCGTGAGCGATGTGTTTTGAGCATACCCGGACGTTTGGCATTGACAGGTGTTTTTACTTTTCTTTTTTTTTTCTGAAAGAAGAAGAGAACATTGGCAGGCGTTGAGACTTGTTGTTTCCTTGGGGCGTTTTGGTGCTTTATGAGGAAGGCGTTTTGCGGTAGCGGGTGGGAGTATTGCTTTGTTATACCTTTATGTACACGAAGAATCAAATGTGGTGACAGGTCTGGCGTTGATAGATGGTACGACACGACACGCGGCCGTACGAAAAGTGGCTGCTGCCGAATTAATAAAAAGTGCTGCCCTGATAGCAATACTCTTGCAATAATGGTACCCTTGTGTACTATGTAATGTATGTATGTTTGGAATCGGAACTGGGACATGCTTGCACAAAAAATGGATATGATCATATCACACTAATTGATGTGTTATACCGTGCAACAGACATCTTAAGAGGGTGGGTCCAGGTCAACTCGGGGTACTCAACGCGGTCGACCTCGCACAGACATCCACGCGTCTCTCCAGATCCGCTCGCCCAGCATTGACGACTCCAAGAGCCAGACTCGGAGGAGAGAACGAAATCATAAGAAAATAATCCCACCCCAGAGACCACGCTTGTCATCCCATAAAAGGTATCCACGAACAGAGCAAAAAAAAAAAGAGAGTCGAACATCCATCCCATGACCCCCCCGCGAGAATGGGCTCGCTTTTCCGTCTTCCAGACGAAGAGCTCCTTGCCCCCTTGGTGACGAGCTTTCCTGGCCGAGAGCACCAAATCCGATCGCTCGCGACGCTCGTACATGTAAGATTCCATCCTCCGCGGCCTCCTGTTTTCTTCCTTGACTTCAAGGAGACAACACCACTTGGAAGCGGAGAAAAGAGAAAAGGGAAGAGAGTATATTCGTAGCTAACTCTTCTTCTCCCGCAGCCAGACGCAGCGCAATGCCGAAACATTGTCCTTCATGGCACCGAAGCTACGGGCAAATCGAGCATCACGGAGCACCTCCTCGCGCGGCTGGCTGAGTCGATGAAGAGCACGACTTTGGAGACGCCGACGGCCGCGCAGACGGACACGCAAGCACAGGGTGAAAGCTGCGGATTCTACTACCACGTCACCGTCAATGCGGCGCAGTGCATCACCAGCCGGCACTTGTTCGAGCGCATCGTGGGCGCAGTGGCCGATGTTCTGGACCGGGATGGGCGGTCTGGGTCTGGACACGGGGGAGCGGCATCGAGGATGCGCGGGCTCAGGCACGGGCGGTGCGAATCTCTGGCGCAGCTGTCGGTCGTGTTGGGCACGATGCTGGCAGAGGCGGCTGCTGGGGAGGCGAGATGGAGGTTTATCTTGGTGTTGGATGCCATTGACCGGCAAAAGGAGGCGGCGCCGACGTTGCTGCCGGGGCTTGCTCGGTTGTCGGAGATTGTAAGTTTGTTCTTCTGTCTTTTCTTCTTCTTTTTTTTAAATTACATTAGATTCTCTTCTTGTCTTCTTGTCTTCTTGCCCGTTCCAATGGTGAGAGCAAGCCGATACTGCTCTTTCTCCGGATCGCCCACCCCTACCTAGTACTTATTAATGACATCTGAGACTAAATTCATACATTGCTTTCATAGATTCCCTGTCTAACCTGCATCTTCATCGTGACGGCTCCGCCAGCCGGGTTCCTTCAAACTCCCGCATCCGCCCATCTTCATTTCCCGCCGTACACGAAGCCCGAGTTCGTGCGCATCCTCGCCCTCTCGCCGCCCTCGACGCCCCTTCTCAGCCTGACGCAGCAGGAAATAAGCGACCTGTGGACACGTTTCTGTGCCGCCGTCCACGATGCGTTTGTGCGCTCCGCGACGCGGACGCTGCCGTCGTTTCGACACAGTTGCCGGGCGTTGTGGCCGAGGTTCATCGCACCCGTGCTGGCCGGGACGCACTCCCACAAGGAATTCTCCAAGCTGCTCGTCGCGGTGCGAGCTCGCTTCCAGGACGAGTCGTTGCTCAACCCGAGCATTATTGCCGTGCGTCCCGCGCGTTCCGACGTTTCGTTGTCGGCCGCTTCATCTGCATCTGCATCAGCGCAGGGCATGACGGCCAAGGATAATGGCCTTGGCGTTGGCATTGGCGGCAGCGGCAGTGGCGACGCCGATCTGTCTTCCAAACCCACGTCCAACTCCAGCCACGCGAAAACGACAGCGACGCCTCCGCCGTTCGCCTCGGCAGATCTCACAGCCCTGCTGCCCATCGCAGCACGGCTCCTCCTCATCGCCGCCTACCTCGCGTCCCACAACGCAACGAAACACGACCTCACCCTCTTCTCGACCCATTATCACGGCCGCAAACGCCGACGAGGCGGCGGCTTCGTCGCTGGCAGAGGCTCCGGCCACTCCCGGAGCAAGCACCGCAAGATAGCGCGCAAGCTCCTCGGCGCCCACGCCTTTGTCCTGGAGCGCATGCTGGCCATTTTCGAAGCCGTCCGCAACGAGTGGGCCCCCGATGGGAGCAGCGCTGCTCTTGTCGGCGCGGGTGGTCTGGACGGCGACCTGGGCATGGCGATTGCCACGCTGGCCAGTCTGCGGCTGCTGGTCCGGGTCGGGACCGGGGACGTCATGGACCGGGCGGGCAAGTGGCGTGTCAATGTCGCGTGGGAGTCCATCAGGGGGATCGGCCGAAGCATCGGGGTTGAGGTGGAGGAATGGCTCATGGAGTAGTTTCTTCCTTTTCTTCAAAAAGAAAATGAATGAAATGAAATGAAGAAAAAAAAATAAATAAAAATGAAAAAAGTCACAGACACTACACTGGATATGCAGAAATCATGGCTTACAGCCTGAGAAAAGTCAATATCGCTGATATTCAAATCGTCCCCGCGCGCAAACGTGTCTCCGGACACGAACCCAAAAACCTAGAACCTGACAAACCCAGAGAATGGATATATGTACACACGGAAATTATGTACATGACTGAGCTACCTTGCCCTTTCTCTCCCTCAGCCCAAACAAGCACATACAGCAAAGCTTAAATCGTCCAGGGAGTGAATTGAAAGAAGAAGAAAAAAAAACGCACGTAGAATCAAAAAAGGAACCAAGAGGATCCAAAATTTCCAGGATCCATGTCTTGGCATCGTGTATGAAACGAGGGCAAAAAAAAAATAATTAAAAAATTGTAACTGAAAACACAAGAGCAATGCGGGAAGCGCTCATATTTTCTCCATTTGCGTTTGCGGACGTGGTGGTGCCTCTTAGGTTTTGGGAGGTTTCTGTCTGATTGTAGTGAGATTGAGAAAGGAACATCACATGTTGGAGATGCGGAAAGTTGGAATTTGTTTTTTTGAGCGCGATGGTATGAAAAGACGCTGCCTGTCTATATCTCAATGTTGACAAGAAGGAGAGGGGAAAAGAAGAGAAAAAATAATGAAAGAAGAAAAAGACTAATCAACAGATGTTTTAATGGAACTACTTGCTCCCGAAATGGAGCCCACATATCGTCCGTTGTAGGTGCGAGGAGCGGCGACAGACCCTTCTGGAGTGGCAGTGAAGAGGGCTGGTGACCTGTCCGGCTTTTCATCTAGGGGCAGTAGAGGGGTTCCCGTGCGGGATTCCGTCATGAGACGAGCTTTCCTGTCAGCCTTGTTGCTCTCGCTCGTCCTGTCGTACATGTACAGGCCGAGGAATGTCAAGGCAATACCTACGGCCTGTATCGGTGTTGTGGGACTGCGGAACCAGATGATGGCTAACACAATGACAAAGACTCTCTTGATCAGGCTGGCCACGGAGTAGGTGACGGGGGACACCATGGACAAAAGCACAAATGCCAGCATGTTCTGGGCGAAGTGAAAGACGCCATTGAAGATGAACTCGACTGTCAGGCGGCCGTGATCCATGGCGTCCTTGTTCCTGCTCAGGTCGAGCGTGCCATCGTGCAAAAAGTCTTTGAGGAGCGTGATGCCTTCACTCCAGAACCAGATTGGCAGCGTCACGATAAAGGCCATGCCGGATGAGTAGCACAGCAGGTTCAGTTTGTCGAGCTTCTTGGACCTGATGCCGGGCCCATCTGATTCCGCCTTGGCAGCTTCGTTGAATATCTTTTTGGAAACGATATTTTGACTGACAAAAATGAGCGTTGCCAGCAGTGCTTGTATGACTCCAATCATCTGTCCGCCATAGCTGGCTTTGCCAGAGCAGGCCAGCATGACCCCAATGGTCAGAGGGATCAACGACCAATAGGTGGCTCGAGGGTATTGAATGTCATAGAAAATTCTGTAAGCCAGAACGGTGAATAGAGGCGATAGTCCTTTGATGGTGTGGACCAACGAGACCGGAATTTTGGCGGTCGCCGAAGAACTCAGGAGATGACCACCAATTTGGAACGCCGCAAGGGGCAGGGTCGTCCTTATGATGTCTCGAGATGGTCCGCGGATGGGATGTCTCAAAGCTGAGACTTTTTGGCCGAGAACGGGAAACAGGGCAGCCAACCATGACGTGACGACGCACAAGGACGACACGAAGGCGAATTGGACCAAAGTCAGCGTTGCGGGCTTGTCGAAGACGTTGAGGATGGATTTCGAGGACGTGTTGGTCAGAGCCGAGGACGTGTACCACATTAAGCACAGAATCTGTGATTAAGAGAGGCCGATAAATCATTAGCAAAGTAGGTCCGAGTAGGCGACAAGTGTGTAGCGTGTTTTTTTTTCCCGGTCATATTACTTACGACGAGCTTCGGGGAGACTGGGGCTCGTAGCGCATCGGCAATTTCATGAGCATTTTGGGAGACGCTGCCTTTTCTGGTGCGGATGGTTCGAAGAGCATCGCTCAAGCTCTTTTGTCGAGCATGGCCGCGGGCCGAGCCGCTGGAGGCTGACCATGGAGAAAGCCCTTGATGTTGTTGGCTGTTCGCCACGTTGCCATTCTGAAGCTTGGGGAAAGGCGCGGGCGGCCGTCGGTCTGAATAGGTCATGTTACTCCCGTTAAGCAGGCCGTAACCTGAAGAAGGCTTCAGGGGACTTGGCGACCGGGTCGTGCTGCCATTCGCCATCTGCGGCGCGTCTATGTGATCAGGGAACTTTTCCATCGGCACGTGCACGCAGCCCAGCAATGGACAGATGGAGACAGGGAAGTGGGCGATGGAGGAAATTATAATGGACGAAATCGCAAGCAAAGATGATTTATTTTCGGTACGCTGTCGCTATCACAATCGCTCCCGCGGCGGTGGGAAAGATTTGCGGGATCGGAAAAGTCGGGAGTACGTTGCAATGAAAGATCGGATATCGCGATTGCGATTCTTGGCGTGGACGATCGGAGTCGTAGTCGTAGTCGTAGTCGTAGTCGGAGTGGAAAACGGAAACGGAAACGGAAACGGAAACGAAAACGGGAAGCGAGCGAGCGTTTCAGACGAGAAGAAGAGCAAAACAGGCCGGCAAAACGAAGGACGGGCAGAGAAAATAGATTTGGTTCCGAAGATATTCTACCGCGACCTGGTCATGGCGAGCTGTGCTGCCTGCACGACTGGGCGTAGAGAGATGGATGAAATCTGGTCTGTTGGAAGCTGCAACGTTGGAGCTTGTGTCTGGAGTGGAGTCTCGGGAGTGGAGGACGGAGTGGAGGACGGAGTGGAGGACGGAGTGGAGGACGGAGTGGTGGTCTTGGACTGCCAGCCAGCTGCATGCACGTGTGGTGGGCTGTCGAGACACGGCATTGGCCAGGCCGCTGCGCTGTCTGGTGTCTGGTCCGGGCAGACTGTGCGTGGCTGGCTGACTACAGCGCATGTGTGCAGCGGCCACAGCGCGCCTCAGCGCGCCTCAGCGGGCACCAGCAGCGAGGGGCGCATTGATGTGTGCACATGCAGCGCTGGCCGCGCCTGTCGTTGCCTCCAGCCAGCAACCAATTTGAACGCTGACCCAGACGCAGCCATTATCCGGCAATCTCCCGACCGACACCGACCGACCGACCGACAGACCGACCGACCGACACCAACGGCCGACATCAATGAGATTTGTCGCGACACGACTGCCCTCCGTGCTGGTGTCTCAACCTCGCGTCCATATTCTTCCCTTGCTCATCCCGAGCCGGCAAAGTCGGAAGTTGGCCGACAGCATCCATCTCGTCTGCCAGACAGAGGCCTCCCGAGTCCACTTGGAAGCGACAGCTGTACGCGCTGCACACGCCTAGAACGTTGGTGACGTTGGACTCCAGCAATCACTGGTGACGAGTTCAGTTGCACCTGCTGCACAAGCGTGAAGCTCCAGAAGCCCCGATCCATCCATGTCGCTGTCGAGTCAAAGGGCATGAAACGAGATCCAAAGCGCTACATTCTTGCCGTCACCGGTCTCTACGCAGTTTTCCAGCTCCTGACCCAAGCCGCCAATCCGTCAGCCTACAATTTTAAGCACCGAGGCGGCGCGTCGTCGCAAGCCCCATCATCGCCATGGCGACTCCAAAAATGACCAAGAACCAAATGCGAAGGGCCAAAAAGAAGGAGCTGAAGAAGACAAAAACAGAAGAGGTATGCTTGTGCATCAGAGCCGGCTTGGAAACCCTTGTTAAGAAAGAAAACAAAAAGGATGGGTGCTGGGTTGAAGATTTTTTTTTAAAAAAAAAAGAAAAAAAAAAGAAAAAACCTGACATGTGATTTAGGTGACCAACGGTCAAGCACAAGAAGAGCAAAAAGACCAAATCCAAGACCAAGGAGAAACCAACAAAGACACTGTCGAAATCACCGATTCGAAAGAGGACACCACCGACACTACCAATGGCGACACTGCTGATATTGCAGGCGCTGCCATTGTCACCGACACAAGCGTTTTTGAAGATTCGCTAGACGATGACCCTGCCTTTGCTGTGTACAAGGACATCTTTAGCAAATTCGGCGCCTCATTAAACGAGGACGCGGTAGCAAAGGAAGCAAACGCCGGAAACCAAGGGGTTGTCATGACTGGTGACGACGACAATATACCAGACGAGGAGGACCAAGACAAGCCGAAACTATCCAAGAAGAAACGAAAAGAAATGAACAAATTGTCCGTCGCGGAGCTCAAAGCACTCGTCTCGATTCCCGAAGTGGTGGACTGGCATGACGTTTCCTCATCCGATCCCCGAGTGCTCGTTCAGATCAAGGCACAACGAAACGTCGTTCCCGTTCCCTCCCATTGGTCCTTGAAAAGGGAGTATTTGTCGTCCAAGAGGGGTGTGGAGAAGGCTGCGTTCCGACTGCCGCAATTTATTGCCGATACGGGAATCACAGAGATGCGCGATGCCGTTCTGGAAAAACAGGCAGAGCAGACGCTGAAACAGAAACAAAGGGAGCGAGTCGCCCCAAAGATGGGCAGGCTGGACATCGATTACCAAAAACTGTACGACGCCTTCTTCCGATTCCAGACCAAGCCAGAGCTCACTAGGTTCGGCGAGGTGTACTACGAGGGCAAGGAGGCCGAAGTCGACTTCCAACACTTCCGCCCGGGCGAGCTCAGCGACGCCACCAAGGAAGCTCTAGGAATGCCGCCGGGGGCACCGCCGCCTTGGCTGATCAACCAACAACGTTATGGACCTCCGCCGTCGTATCCGACGCTCAAGATACCCGGTCTCAACGCACCTCCGCCCCCAGGAGGCGCATGGGGATTCCACCCCGGTGGCTGGGGCAAACCGCCCGTTGATGAGAGCAACCGGCCATTGTACGGCGGTGACGTCTTTGGCCTCGCTCAGAACGGGGCGCAGCCCTTGCAAACCCAAGCTCAAGCCCAGCTGCAACAACTAGGCGAATCCGTCGACCGAGCCCTGTGGGGTGAACTACAACCCCGCCAAGAAGAATCCGAAGAAGAAGAATCCGAGGATGAGGAGGACGACGACGACAATGCCGCCGACAACGCAGGGCTCGAGACCCCCAGCGGCCTAGAGACCCCGAGCGGCTTCTCCAGCACCCTGCACGAGTACGGCAGTGGCGTCGAGACCGCCATCGGCGGGGAACTAGACCTCCGAAAAGAGCGCCGAGGCTACGACACGGAGGAATCATCTGCGCCCCGCTCCGCATACACAGTCCTTCCTGAAAAACAAGTCCGCGCAGAGGGCTTCTTCGGCAGCGACCGCGTCTACGACCTCAAGGCCGCCCAACGAGCCGCAGCAGGAGGCATCCCCGTCCTCGGCTCCTCCGACGACGACCCCTCCCGCAAGCGCAAGAAACCAGGCGATGTCGACGTGGCCCTCGACCTAGACTCGCTCAACCAACACGACGGCATCAACAAGGACTCGTTGAAGCAAAAGTTTGAAGAAACGAGCCGGCAGCAAGGCATCGGGGCGAAATGGGCCCACGACGACGATCTAACGGATCTCATCGCCGAGGAGAGTCGCAAGCGTCAAAAGACGGAGAAGGAGCTTCGGGAGAAGAAGAAGGAGAGTCGGCAAAGGTTCTCATGAAAGATGTGCGTGCCCGCACAAAACGGTGTGTAACGTCACATCAGGAGAGGTACACATGTGCTCTCCTTCTTCCCTTCGTTTTTTAAGAACAATCAGCAAGGACAAGGAACAGGATCAAGGACAGGAAAAAGTCCTTCAAGTCACGGAAACACCATGACAAACCATGTAAAGCAGACACTCGGGAGTATTTGAAAAAAAAAAAAAAACATAGTGGGGACAGGGTGCGGTTCAAGTCGAAAACAAACACCAGACCACTACTGTAGAAATGACCAGTCCGGTCATCCATGTTTTTCTTCATAAAAAAGAAAAAACTGGAAATCTTCTTGGCGTTGGAGAAAACAATGGGGATGTTTTTTTCCCCATTAGTATTTGGGGGTGTTCTTTTTGTCTTATCGTGTAGTATATTTTACGGATGCTTTTTTCTAAAACAATTTTTTGGCATTATCTCGATGGGGCCAAGGCGTGGGTTTAATTGTCCGTCTTGACCTCATATGATCTGTGTCATGGTAGTCAGAAGGTCATGGGCAAGGTCGGTTTGGTCTAGAGGAATGGAAAGGCAGGACGGAAGCAGCAAGCCAAATAAAAAAATGCCATTAATACCAAGAGGACAGAAAAAGTCTTCTTCTCAAAGAAAGAGCTTGCAATTATTATTTAGTTTGCGGTATTCTATTGAATTCGTGGTTGATGCATGTCAAGGATCGCCGCTGAAGCAAAGCTTCGTATACCTAATGCAGTGAACTATGTGACGATACGTCTTGATTATACAGGTGTCATTTCTCTTCGTTTCAAGCTGGAAGAACGGCGTTTGCGGTGCTTCTTTACTTGGTTTTGATTACGTCTCCTCAATAGAAGAGCCAGTTTAGATGGTAGGCGTTTATGTTTCTGGGAGCGTCTGTTCTTCTAGTCAGACGCGCTCCTGCCTACTACACAATCATTGCATAGCCACTCTGGACTCGTGACTGGGATTGTAGCATCGTTTTCAATGCAATCATTATGGTACAGTCGTTTCGAACAGTCCTAAGCGATGAAATCGCATTAGCAAACATACTTTCACAATGCAAACTGCAAAAATGACAAAGGGGAAGGATTGCCCTTTATAGCTTGATAGTTGAAGACTAGATCGAAACCTCACCTTGTTGCAGCATAAGAGAAGTCGCGGGCCCTGAACTGGAAGCTGACAGATCACGCAACCGTTGGCACCCCTGCAGATTTGCGAGGCTCGAGGAGATTGCTTGGCCGATTTATCTTTGGGTGATGAGCTCGTGGCTTCCATTTGTTCATCTACTACAGTCTGTGGGCGTTTTGCTCGTGCTTCATTTATATATCGAAATGCCTGTCGTAGGTCTTCGTCACCGAGAGCGTTCCTGGCTTGAAGCACGCTGACGTGCTTTGCGAGCTCACGAATGCGCTGCTCTGCACCTGCAAGCCAGGAGGCTTTTTCTTTGACAAACCTAAGCCAGGTTTGGGGAAAGTACGCGGCTGATGTAAGGCCTTCACGCAGGAAAAAGCCATCCCATTCCCAGATGTATTCCTTTTCTGCTGCCGTCACATCAGAGAAGTCACCTATGCTCTCCCGGTGCTTGTGGATCAGCCAAGTATTATCTGGAGCATTCTGAGGTACATCTTGGCCCGGTTTTAGCCTTGCTCTGCTCACGGGATGAAAGAGAGGCTGTGGGATATCTGGAACCACATTCCTGTCGAGTTGTTTCTTGTCGGGCCGGCGAGGACAGATCTTATGTGCTTTGGAAATTGGTGAGGCAGTACTCATCCGGCCGAATACGCTCTTCGTGGGCGATTTAACAGATTCATCAACATCCGGTCCCAGCCGCGACGTGAACCAGGCCTGGTCACCTGAGACCACGCTTTGAATATAGAAGGGTTCAACGTTGCGTCCAAGATGGTATGTCTTCCGCGGGGATAATGTCGGTCCTTGAAGGGCGGACACACGAAGAAGCGGTGCGTCATCATTTGAAGATTCCAGCGTATACTCATAAGTCGGATGTGATATTTTGAGATGCAATTGCAGTTGATCCATCGACTCGTGATAGACACCACAGTTGATACAGCGATAATAGTCCAATGATACTGGCTGGTATGTGGGCAGTACATATTGAATTCGACCCTCGCTCGCGGCATCATTCAGATTTCGAGCACGCTGTTTGCGCCCCCTTCCAAACTGTTGATCGCTCAGTACCCTCAGATTGTATACTTTGGTCTTTTCTCGCGCCCTGAGGGATCGAGAAGGGGTATCTTCACCACACGCCAACTCGTCATCTTGGTCCTTCGTATTTTCCGTTAGAGCTGCGTCATTGCGAACCCCATTGGCGGTCGGAACTTCGCCCGTAGGGCTCGATTTACTGTCGCTGTCGCCACCGTCGGGATCAACGGCAGTAATGCAATGCTTTAAGCCCTTTTCGAGCTTCCTCAAAGCTTTGAAGCCTGCAGTCCACCGGAGATCAATGTCCATGACATAGTTGGTTTGGAGGCTCAATTGGTCGGCGGGGTACCTGGCTGACAAGTTCAGAGGATTCTTAAGACGCCCAAACACACTATCAAACTTGCTGGATAAGATCCAGTGCCGAGTCGACCCCCCTGGTGAATGTAGACTCTCGCTCGATAGTCCGAGGTCATGCGAATTCAAGGGAGGCCAGTGAATAGTGTTGGCAGCTTCCAACTCTATCAACAACTGGTATGAATCTGACAAATCAAAGCCGCCGTCATCCGGTCGATTGATGAGGATGCTGTCATGAGGAACGAAAAACGGACGAGGCATGTCGATGCGAGCGATACGATGAGGACCAGCAGGGTTGGCGAACGTAATCAGATCGCACATTTGACTTTGACAGTGTAGCACTTGTGGCGGACCCGAACTGGTGTCGAATATTGTGACTTTACAGCGTGCTTTGCTACTTAGTACATCACGAGGAGCGGTTCCTTGGTATGACTTGACCTTTTTGGAGTCCTTGTGCAGTATTTTGAGAACCTCAATTCTCAATGTCGAGCCCGACTCGGACATGCGCGGCGATGCGATGAGATGGTCAATGTCAAACGCATCGGGCGAAGAGATGCGACGACGCTTGGCAGATCTGTCATCATGGCCCTCGCCATCGCTCATATGAGGCAGCGGGTGCATAGGAGAAGAGATGATATTGCCCATGACTGACGAATTTTGCAGAGCCTTGACTCCCTTGAGCCAGGTGCGATGAAGAAAGGGGGCTGTCCGCTGACAAGGGCTGCGCGCCGTCATGATTGAAGCCCATTTAACAGTCGGCAAGACCGGTTGAGGGGGGAGCCAATGTCAAGTAGCTAATATGCATAAATGTTTTGGAAGCATGAGAGCAGGCGAGGCATTGTGTTTGCGGCCGCTGCTCCTTGCTGGTGCTTTTCGCGAACGTGACGGCGGGGGGTGGTGCTCAGCTGAGTGAGTAGAGAGAGAGGGTATTCAGCAAGCGATGTTTACTCTTCTTGCTCGACGTAAAACCCGCGACATCAGTCCGTGGAGGAGCAACGCGAGAGGCAAATGGAATCTGGTCTGTTGTCGTGTCTGGCGGCGCGACGAGCAGATAGCCGTTGCGAGCTTCGAAAGCGCCCGCGCAGATCACAAGCGGAAAGGCAGGATCGATAAATAAGTGGTGGCTGTAGGAAAACCGAGTCGGCGACACATGCAAGTTGCGTGAAGGCGATGTGAGACGCGTGAGAGAGAGCGAGAGATGCAGGGGATGACATTGCGTTGTATTCCTCGTGGTCTGCCGCACGGCCCGAAAAGGCTTAGAGTGGGCTGGCCAGGATGTGTGATCAAGGGAACAAGGAATATGTTTCATGGCAGGGGATGTACTTGCTCGTGTGAGTACTGCCTGCTTCCTGCTCCCTCAGTTCCCGTTCCCCAAGGACATCAAGGTACCTAGCTACTTCCTTGGTTGTATGCCTGGATTGGCTTGACGGAAGGAACAAGGGACGGAGCCTGGGCTGTTTCCTTTCTCGGTCTCTAGCCATGGCATGGCATCGAGGTGCTGCGTTGACATCATCATCTTGTGCTCTCGCCAGGTGTCTCCAGCGCGTGTCAAGTAGAAGTTACGATCGATATCGCGTCAATTGTACCAATTACGGAGCACAGAGAGCAAAACCACGTTCCCGATTGCACATACTACACCCAGGCCGTCTGAGCTAAGACCCCTGCTCCAGAAAGGCACGATGCAAGCTGCCAGCCGTGGAATGCACTGCTGAGGCGGCAAGAGGCTGGCTGCCATGCCATGCAATGCAGAGGCAAGGGGAGGGGAGGAGAGGGAAGGAGAGGCTGCCCGCCTGGCTGACTTTGCTCTGCTATTGGTCGGCGGGTCGTCTTATGTGGGCCCCAGCCTGCCCCGCCGGTGACAGCAGCGCATTCACATGTATTTCATTATTATAATTATATCTGGTCTGGGCTGGTGCTCGAGACTCAAACTCGACGTTGCGCACTGCTCAGCTCCTCCTGCCTGCTTCATCATCTCCGTCAGTCACAACGACACAGCACAGCACAGCACAGCACAGCACGTCTGCATACCATCATACACCTTCCTCACCAAAAGAGGCAAATATGAAACACGCCATACTGATACGTGGCCTTTTTGATACCTCTGTTTCTCCATCATCTGGCTGATTGTCCAACTTTTCAGAGTGGTTTCGCTTGCGTCCAGTCCAAGCCGGCGTGCAGTGCGTTTCGCTTCAGAAAACGCTCAAGTTTTGAGTCTCGCTCAAGCCTCCAGGTCAACCGCCAACCCTTTCGCTCTCACTTCGGTAATCCTTGTGTTCATTTCTCATCGCCCCTACAACTCTGCAGCTCTCTATCAGACTTTCCCAGACGCCGTCATGGCTGTCACACGAAGATCAAGCACACGCCACACCGGCGAGCCGCGCGACCGTCGTAATCAGAACCTTGCCCCCCGAGAAAGTACTTGTCGCCCGAAAAGACATGAAAGACTCAACTACGCTGAAGACTCATCTGAAGCTGGTGATTTATCTGATGCGCATTCATTATCAGCCTCTGAAACCAGCTCCGTAGGCACCACCGTACCTGCTTTCCGTCGATCATCACGCATAGCGAACGACTACGGGACGGCCCTCCGATCTACTCAAAATTCATCCGTGATTACGCGTCCAAAGCGTGGCGCCGCCAAGACGAGAAGGCCCGGAAGAATTGGCCGGCCGAGAGTCATTGATAACAGACGAAAGAGAAGGCGTATGTCACAGCCGCCTCTTGGCAAACGCCGCAAGCTTGCAGCTTCAAGCACTCCCTCCAAACTTGACCCCAATCCAATTGAAGTTATTCCGGACTGGAGAGATCCAAGGATACCATTCGGTTGTTGGATAGATGTTTTTCTCTATGCTGCTCGAGAAGGATCAAACGAGGCGCTCTCTACCGGTTGGCTCATGCATGCAGCTACTACTTGCAAAGCCTTTACGGAACCTGCCCTGACTGCCCTGTATCGCTGTCCTACAATAAAGAGCGCGGCCAAGGCAAAACGTTTAGCTGCCCTGCTCGATCGTCCTATTTCGGAGACGCTATTCAACTATCGTGCTAAGATCGACACGTTACATCTCAACACTCATACTGTCCCGCTTGGGGTCCTCTTTCAATTGATCCACCCACTCACTCGCCTCGAGGAACTCATCATCTATACCCAGCTAGATCAGCCCCCGTACCGTGAACTTGATAAAACATTGCGCTGGCACTATCCTGAAGATGTCTTCACAGCCTTGGAAGCCGATCAAGCTACGTCGGCGACCAGCGTCAAGCCCTTCCCGACGACTTTGAAAAGTTGGGAATGGAGTGGCAGATTTATCGGTGGATTCGTTGCGAATCTTGATGCGATGATGTCCGTCCATCAAAGCGCACCATTTTCACAGCTTACCAGGCTCAGTTTGACCAATTTTCAGGTACCTTCACTGAAAAAATTGCGAATTACGTCCGAGGAAACGGAGCTGCAAGCGTACCACGAAGATGGTGCTGTCATCCAATCCGTAGCAAACGCCATCTCGCAGCTGGGTGCATTGAAGCACCTCGTCGTTGAATCCTCGACTGTGATGAACGATCGCCTTCTGCCACTTTTACCTCGGAACCTGGTTCACTTGGAGCTCATTAACTGTTGGGAGGTCAAGTCTGAGGATCTTGCCGCCTTTCTCCGTACCCATGGTAGCGAAATGCGAACGTTGCGTTTGATGCATAATCAGTCACTCGACTTGGCGTTCTTGACTGATATGAATGAAACATGCCCGAAGTTGAGAGAGCTTAACATGAACTTGACATATTATCGCCACCATGATTGCGTGAACGACGCGGACCCCATGTATGATCAAGCATTACTCCCCAGCCAAGTTCCCCATTGGCCATCCAACCTGAGGACCCTCATCATTGAACACATTCGGGATTGGTCCGTGGAGACTGCCGAAATGTTCCTACAGTCCATCATTGACAGTGCCCCAGACCTGCCAGACTTGCGACATCTGGCCATCAAAACCATGCTTGACATACCCTGGCAGGCGCGTGCCACTATGCGCCGCAAGTGGCGCGACAAGATGGAAAATGTCTTCCTCCGGCCATATGTGCCACCGGCTTGTTTCACAACGTTGCGACCGTCGGGTGAGAATCGACAGACGCCCTCGTCGGAGGAAAAGCAATCGCGTGGCTTTCATGTCTCGTCCTCACGGCGCAACAGCGGGCTTGCGTCCACCGAAGAGACGTCAGCATCTCCTGCAGAGTCACCCATCAGATCTAGACGTCAGCAACAACAAAAAAACAGGCCGTCCTACAAGGAACCAGATACTGATGAAGATGATTTTGACTTGGAAGAGGAGCATAATGATTTTGATGATGCCGACGATAAGAACGAGGATGAGGGCAGCAACGGACAAGCAAGCTCCGTCCGTGAATGTTCGCCAACCAATAGTGAGACGACTTGTTCTACATTTATACATGGCAAGTGCACGACCGTCAACATATTGTTTGATAACCAAAAAGTTCGAGAATTGCAGTACAGTATGGAGGATTTTGGCTCAGACGAATCCGATTCAGAGGAGGAATGGGACGGTGACTACGAGGATGAGGGCAATTTTGTCGTCTTCTAGTGTACGCCGACTTGTGGAAAATGAGCACACTTGAAAGTGGCTTGTTACTGCTTTTCACACAGCTCGGTAACTCGGGCTGCAGCGAATCAAGCTGCTTAGCTGCATGTTAGACTGTGACAAAGTAGGAGGTGGTCGGTGATAATTTGTTCATTTATCTGCTACCCTGAACAAGCATAAGCAGTCTGTTTTTTTTTTCTTATTTTCTTATTTTCTTCTTTTTTTTTAGAAGAAGCTTGAAGCTATTCAATACCAAGCTGGGAATTATAATGGGCCCGATGGATAAGGTTTCACGGCTTAGCCTAGCGTGAACATGATGTTTCTGCACACAACGTCTTAATCGTAGTGCCTGCAGCACTGCCATGGAGTCATAGCTTATAGTAAAGAGACATTGTTTAACAATTATTCAACAAAACATTTGAATGACCAAGTAGTTTCATTCATAATGAGCAGACCAACCTCTCCACCAGGTCCCTAGGGCAGTCTTCCAAAGGCCACATCGCCATAAAGTCCTCATGCCCCGCATCGCACCAGTCTATACCCAACGAGAAAACGCCGCTCGACTCCGCGACCCAAGAATGAGCACAAGCCATATCAAGATACAGAAGCAGGAAACAGTAGATAATGGATCGAATTCATCTTGTCGTCATGACTCTATGCCGGAAATACGCACTACCTAGACTCCGTACGCGAGAAACGTCATGGGAGAAAGAAAAACGTATGCTACTCATGCAATTCCGTGGGGAATGGGTTCCTCTCTGGAACGGTATAAAAGGAAAAGAATGGGGAGAGAAGAAAAGAAACTTTTTTTTAAAAAAGATAAAAGGAAAGAAAAAAAGAAAAGAAAATAAAAGAAAAGAGAGAAGATATTATAGAGAAAGAGGAGGGAAAGAGAAAAGGGAGGAAGAATTATAAAGAAAGAAGGAAAAAGAGAAAAAAAAAAAATAGAGGACAGTCCCATGAAGAAATACACAAAGGTCTCAAGTCATGGCTCCCGTGTGCCAGTATCTCTGCGAAACAACATTTTCTCTGACGGTCTTCCTGGCGCCCAACCACGGGGTGTCGACTCTGGACTTGTAGGGAGATGCACACCTGAAGGAGATGTACATCTTGACCGTTAAGAGGGGGAGGGGGAAAAGGGGGGGAAAGGAAACCACCTAAATGCAAAAGTATTCTACATTACAAAGAAGAAAAAAAGAAAAAGAAAAAGAAGAAGAAGAAGAAGAAGAAAGGGTTGGTACACCTCACCTTTAGGACTAAAATGCTGCGCCTCCCATGCCCTCCCCCGCCAAATTTTTCATGCTCCTCTCGCTCAAGTCGCTTCGAAGTTCCCACGCACGGGATTCCCGTTCGAGCCTATCCCACATGTAGAGGGACTTTCGGAGGCGTTCCTGCCGGGAGCGGACGTCGTCGCGCAGCTTCTCTTCTTCGTCTCGTAGTTTGCGATAGTGGGGCTCCAAGTCGCGCGTCACGCCTAAAACGAGGGGCGTCATGGAGGGATCGAGTTTCCCGCCGGGTATGAGGGGGGGCATGGTGGACAGGAGGCTTTGGCCGAGAGTCTGCCGTGGGCCGCTGCCGCTGCTGTGCTGGGAGGCGGGACCTGTAGGCGGATTGAAGGGCCTGGCTGAGGTAGGTGTGGATGAGCCGCCGCCGCCGCCGCCGCCGCCGCCAGAGGCAGCGGATTGCGAACCTCGAGGGCCCGTGGGGATGCTGCCGCCAGATCCGCCTGGGGCGGTGGGCGAGGGAGACATTCCCGACATTTGTCGAGACGATGGCTGACTCCAAGCGGACCGACCACCCAGTCGAAGGGGGTAACTTGCCCTCGATGGCGGGACATAGCCTCGAGGACCAGAAGGAGGGTTAGTCGGGCTGGGAGCATCTGTGCGACTCGGAGTAGGGGGGTGTCTAGCAGAATTGATAGGAGGTAAAGGGGACGAAATGGCCGAGGACAAGGTTCGCCCCCCAACTGCAGCAGCAGCAGGAGCAGGACCAGAGGAAGAAGGAGGATGAGGAGCCCCTCTGAGGGCAGCCGGACCGCGGGGTGGTGTTCTGGACGCAGACGGAGGGTCGGGCGGGCCGGAGCGAGGCGTACCCCTGACTGATGCAGAGCCAGAGGCTATTGTGCGATGAGGAGACTGTTCACGAGAGGGCAACGGTGAGCGAGCTTTGACGGAACTAGGCCGCGGCGAGGCCTTCTCGGAAGTTGGCTGGGATGTCATGGCCGAGGAGATGCCCGACTCTCGAATCGGTGTCGCTCGTCTGTATGGTTGATAACGCTCCCCGAATCGACCTCGGCTCAGTGACCTAGACCTGGGCCGATATGATCCCCCGCGAGGCGCCATGAGCGGTGATTTCATCGGAGGGCTTCTATCACGTCTTTCTCGGCCAAATGGTGAACGGGATCGTCGCCTAGAGTTTTTTTTTTCGATTCTTTGTTAGCACTTGAGCCATGCCGCCATCCACGCAGGTACTTTCCAAGATCTCAAGAATAAGAACCAACCTCTCGTCACGTCTATCAAGTCCACGATCTCTGTCCCGTATGCGGTCTCGATCCCAGTCACGCTCTCTATCTCGCTCCCAGTCTCGACGAGGTGGCGAGCGAGGCCGCTCGAATCTCATTTCTCGAATGGGCGACCCGCGTCTTGACAAGCTGCGTCGCGGAGGCCCTGGAGACCGCCGCATCGGCGGCGGCGGCGATCTTGTACGCTCTCTTCTTCGGGGCGGACTGTCTCTTTCACGAGATCTTTCTCTTCGGGTAAATCTATCACCGCCGCTCCTTGACCGCCGCCGAGGTGGATATCGACCAGGCACGTAACTATCGGAGCTTGGAATAACAGGGCTTCGTGGACGGGGGCTTCGTGCGCGCGGGCTTCGTGGTCTGTCTCTACCAGGACTTCTCGGCCTATCTCTACCAGGACTTCTCGGCCTGTCTCTCATGGGACTTCTCGGTCGATCTCTCGGGGGTGGGCTCCTCGGCCTCTCTCGAACAGGACTCCTCAGTCTATCTCTAATGGGACTCCTCGGCCTGTCCCGCCCAGGACTCCTCGGTCTCCGAGGAGATCGATCTCCAGGAGGACCGCCTCGGGGGGTAGGCCTCCATGACTCCCCTGCGCCATATCTAACGACCTCGCCGTCATCATACCTGAGAAAGCGGATTATGCAAGTTAGAGTTTTTCTTTCTTGTCGAGCAACCCTCAGGGCAAGAGACAATGACTGAAAAAGAAAGGAGGGAAAAAGAAAAAAAAGAAAAAAGAAAGAGCACGAACCTTCTGCCTCGCGCATCTCGATCGCGCTCCATTGTCGAGATAGAGATGCTTTCGCGACGACAGATGAAGGGAATGATGAAGACTGTACGATGGGGTTTCTCGACATGCACCATGAATTACCTCCCTGGCTAACTACCACCCACCTCCTGCCTAGCCTGCCTCGCTCTGCTCCGATCCCTGCACATGGCGGCCGCTAACTATGCACCCAGGCCGGCAAAACGATGGGCCGGATAGCGCAGCGGGTACAGTGCGTACACAGTTCGTGTTTGGGCGAAGCAGAGCTACTGGCACTGTACTTTGCGTGCCCTGGACATCATTTCACTTTCCACGTTTATTTACACCGGGAAATCACAGGAATGTCCCGCCGAATTCCAGTTGGAAAACAGAAAAGCAGAGAATATCATCTTTTACTTCTGCATGATTGGTATATATATAGTTGAAAGAGGAAAAGAAAAAAAATTATGTTTTAATAAAGAAAAGGACAAAAATAAGCAGAAAAAACTAAAACGAACCCCAGAATATAGTCACCGGCACCATTAGCCGCGAAGCCTAGAAAGCAGAGATCCCCGTGTGGCGTACTTGCGTGAGTGACATGATTCCCAAAACACCAATTGTCCGAAATATCCGCATCTGACCACAGAAGACGAGGGTTGGGAAAAGAAACCCCGAGGGAGTAAACGTGGGAGGGCGTAAACGTGGGACTAGGCCGAGCTGTCAAATGAGTTTCTTGTGCCTTGAGTGGCCTGTAGGGGCGATATCCTCATCCTCATCATCCTCTGTGGTGTCGCCTTGGCTCGTACTCGAGGACGTTCGCGACAAGATCCATTCTTGCGCCTCGGCTGCATGCTGTTGCATCATCTCATTGAGGCCGATTTTTGGACTACGCACAACGGTTCCAAATCTTCGCTTCTGCACTTTCTTGGTTAAATCAGGATCAGACCAGCAGGCATGATCACCTGCGACGTAGACTCTGGAATTCTCCTTGTACCACAAGGAAAGATCCGGATCAATATCCGACTTTACGGGGCGCAGGTTGCCGGTGACATAATTGATAATCCCTGCAATCTTTGACTTGCAGTCTTTACCATGACGTTAGTCGTTTTTTCTTCACACGAGTAGGAGTGATGGATCAATGAGCTCTCCGCTCTCGTACCTCGGTTTATCAACAAGACCTTGACCCCCAAGTAGGCATTTCCAACACCCATGAGAAAGATCTCGTCAGTTTCATACAACTGTAGAAAGTTGTCCCACAGATAACACGCGAGTTGCTGGATCTGCTCCTGAAGAGCCCTTTCTTTGTATCCCGGAATATACGAGTCCATGTCCTAAACATGATCAGTAACATGCTGTGATTTCGATCAATTCATAACATACCTCTTCACTGGTGACATAAGCCGGAATGTTGATATCCATGACACCGAATTTTTGACTAATTGCCCAGTCGATATATTGAGTCACGCCATCAACCTGATTTGACGATAAGCATGGCGCCGGTGGAGAATGGAACAGATTTGATAAGACTCACCACCCAAGCATTGTGTGGTTCTAACATAGAATCAATGGCATCCGATTGTGCCAGCAATGTTGGTCTATAATATCATGTCAGCAAAACATGTTTTCCATCTTTTTGTCCCACCACTTTTGATTTGTCCACCCATCAAGTCGAGTTCAAGAAGGATGTTTTTCTTTTGTTCAAACCCCCGTCACGCTGAAATTGGTAACTTACGGGTCGTGAAGAATGACGAGCAGTCTTTTGGCACTGTGCAACAGGGGAGTTATAAGGACTTGATTCTCAAACGACTTGTAGAGGTGTTCCCTTTGGACATATAGTGGAATCATGTTATGCTTCTCCTGAAGGACTTGCCGCTGAGCGTTGCGAATAACATCATGCAAGCGGCTAGCTTGAAGTGAATGCATCGACGGAACGTCGACGATTCCAGGTCGCATGCATTCCCAGTAAGGAGCTTGAAAAGCTTGAACCTTGGCGAGGATCCTGGCAGCGTCCTTGTTGAGCTTGGGAATGGTCATCTTTGGAGGCGGTTCGCCCATCAAGGTCCTCGCCACGGCAACAGCCGAGTTCGAAATGGCGGAAAGGTTGTACCCGCCTTCGAGACACACGGCTACCTTTCCGTCTGCTAGGGACATGAGCATGTGCGTCATGTGCGCATAACAAGACGGTGTGACAAAGCATCCGCCCAGCTCGTCTCCATCTGCAGCATCAAAGCCCGCAGATATGACGACCAAGTCCGGATTGAACTCTTTGGCAATAGGCATGACGATCTTTTGGAAAGCCGCCATGTATTCACCATCACCCATGCCTTGTTCATGCCAGCCGATGTTGATGTTCTTGCCTATCCCGACGCCCGCGCCGCAGTTTTCGATTCCTCCATCTGGCGTCTCTGGATTTGGGGGTTGTCCAGGGTAGAATTGGCCGTTTTGGTAAACGTGAATGGATATGTAGAGAACGTTTGGGTCGTCATAGAATATGTTCTGAATGCCGTTGCCGTGGTGAACATCCCAATCGAGAATAAGGACTTTGCGACAGGCGTCTGGGTAGTCTTGTTGACAGACCCGAACGGCGACTGGTACATTGTTGAAGAAGCAAAAGCCCATTGGGGCATCAAACTCGGCATGATGGCCCGGAGGTCTTATGACAGCGAACGCGTTCTTCACCTGGCCGACCACGACATTCTTGCAGGTATCTATGGCACCACCAGCGGACAAAAGCGCTGCAGGATATGACATGCTTCCCACGTACAAGGACTCGCGGCCCTGGTCGAATCGTTTTGTCAGTTCACGAAGCTCTGCCGTACTAAGAGTTTCCAGATGCTCGACCCAGTTCATGTGCTCCAAGGCGTGCGCCAAGCAGATTTCCTCGCGAGTCGCAGGACGAGCAGGTATCCTCCACATATATCGGGTTGGACATTCCTTGATAATCCTGGGTAATTCGGCTTCCGGTCCTGTATACACGAGACCGCTTTTTTTGAAAGCTTTGAATATCTCGTGTATACGCCTCGGGTCTTCGGGATGGTGCGTGTTTGGGCTGAAGTCAGCATTCATGTGAAGCTTCATGCGTTCATCGTAGCAACAGCCCGTGGGAAGAAGTCCTCGCCTCCGTAATTGTTCCAGGGCTAAATCCTGAGGATCTGGGTCGCTGCCGTCATCGAAGACTACGCCCTCGGAACTTGTGTCGTCATCATCCCTGGCTCCGTGGCTGGCGCTTGGAACAAGACCGTTTGGTCCTCCGACATCTTGCATGTGCTGATCTTCTATGTCCATCTTTGAGTGAGGTTCCATGCTACCAGATTGCTTGGCTAGGAGAGCATGAAATCATGGACGCATGGGATTCAAAAAGCGCAAGGGGATCTTGAGAAGGCAAAAAAAAAAAAAAAAAAAAAAAAAAAAAAAAAAAAAAAAAAAAAAAAAAAAAAAAAAACACTCGAACAGAAGACCTCTTTGCTTAAGATATCCCAATAAACCTAGGCAAAATTAAGCCTACTGGGAGTCGCACAGCATAGCACAGCACAGCACATGGATATGCATGCAATCAACCATCCGGCAGGCCTTCAGCCCAGCAGAAGCAGACAGCACCGAGGGAGGGAGCCGAACGAGTATCAGGGCACCCGAGGAGGACAATCGAGCGACAGTCGGGCCGCTCGAGGCGACGGCGGCCGGTGCGTGCTCGCTTCAACGGCGAGCTGGCGCGGAAGAGCAGGAGAAGGAGAGGAAAAGGAGGCCGGGGCCCGTGAGTAGCTTTGAGTCGAGCAGCGTGAGTCGAGCAAGCAAGCTGCTGCCGCCGCCGCCGCTGCTGCTGCTGCGGATCTGGGCGTTGTTTGCGTCTGCGCGTGGGTGCATATATCGATCGGTTCAGGAGCGTGAGGCGCCTCAATGTTGCGACTGACTGACAGACGGACGTGGACACCAGGCCGTTTCGGGGAGATGGATTGAGCCAGGCACGAACATGAAAGGTCCACGGTTCAAGCTGAGGCACGAGGTTGGCTTGTTGGCTTGGCTTGGCTTGGCTTGGCTCGGCTTGGCGGGCTGGCGGGTTGCTGGCTGCTGGCGTTCAAAAACACAGGCTGTCCATGTCGTCTGCCTGCCTGCCTGCCTGCTCTCCGTGCTCCGTGCTCAGGCTAGCTGGGCTCAACTGTCCTCTGGCTGGCGTCTCGTCTCAGGCGCGCACACCAGCCAGTCATGAACACGGACATGACACTACCTCGCATGCGCTTTCGGATTTGCACTGTTTGGCTCAATATGCGTATTTCCATGTATCCCCAATCATAAAATATGGAGGACCAAGGCCCATCATGTCAAAATTACCCATCTTGATTCATTGCATGCTCAATTCATGCTAAACCGTCCCTCTCAGGTGCCTCTCATGGTCGATTAGAAACCACAACCCACGACAGCTACTGACCATTCTAGCTAAACTTCATGGTGAATGCCGCCTTCTCTACTTCTGAGGGCGACTACATTTCATCGGCAGAGGTAACAGTCAAATAAAACTCCTGCGCCGCCTTGAATGCGCTCCCAACTTTGGAGAGGCTTGCTCCTCCTCGCCATCGTCTATGCAAAAACAGTCTTCTTATCTAGCTCGTCCTTGACCGGCCGAACACCACCATTTGAGCGCAAACCCAATTCTCCCTTTCTCGATAATCTTCCAACAGCCTGCTCAACTCTCGCGTTATGTCTGAAGGCCTTGGATTTTCGAAGATCGGAACGGACTTGGTTTGGCGAGACGAACTCGCGGTTTTCGTAAATGATGGGCCCGCCGAAAGACCCTTCCTGAATGACTATAGGCGTCAAGACGAATCGGGGACCGATTTCGATCAATTTGATTTCCGTGTTGGCGCCGGCTTTGCCCGACGCGCCACGCGACTTCTTGGTTCCTTCTTCGTCATCGCCGGATTGTTGTACCAATGAGGCTTCTTCTTCGTTGATCTGATAATTTCGCACCCAAATCTTCCCATCGACCACGCTGAACCCCATCACATGGTCGATAAAGGGCTTGGACTTCCGGGCGCCTTGTGGTACTCCGAACGTGTGTAGAAAGACTTCCTTGATGAGTCGCAAATGTGGCTGTGCGTCGAATTCGGCGTCAAACGACAATATCGGGCGAGAGCCTTTTAAACAGTTTCCAGTGAAGTGTAGCTCTTCCATTGTGTGCACTGCGCATGAACGCGTTAGTCGGAATTCACCAAATTGCCATGATTACTCTTCTTCTTTTTTTTTTTTTTTTTTTTTTTTTTTTTAAATATATCATGGTTGTTGGCCTTACAGTTTTGAAGATGCATCTTGATAGTGGGGCCGTTGGGAACCTTGCTCAGCCAAATGTAAAGATCTTTTCCTTTCCTGGCCTCGAAGAAGAGCACGTTGTTGCAGTTGTACAGCTCGGCAAGTTCGTTGAGTTCGTTGAGTTTGGATTTGGAGTCGAACTTGACGTCCTTGCGACCGTGTGGCAGCATGGACGCTAAATCGTTTAGCAGATGCCGATGTCTGCGTTGAGACACAAAAAAAAAAAAAGTTAAAAACTGTTGATACCAAAAGAAGCAAGAATTTTTGTGTCTTCCAAGGGGCGCCATTATACAAACCTGTAGGTCACGCCGCGAGATGAGAGAATCAAGACTCGTTGCTTGTTTTTCTTGATGCCATTGCTGGCCGCCGAGGGCTTTTGCGCATCGTTCTTCGACAATGACTTGTAGACGGAAGCCATCCTCACTGAAATCGCGAAGCACTGTTCGAGGCAAGGAGAATAAGAACAAAGATTTTACAAACCGGATCGAGTGTGACAGGTGCGAACCGAAAGACAAGACCTCAAGTGAAGTAGGCGGGCGCGCACTTGCATGGGGAAAAAAAAATGGCACATGGAGAGCCAATGAAGCTTATCGATAAGATGGAACAGAGTGAGCGCACTTTTGCGAGGGACAATAGGACCAGGGACACCTGGCACTGCAGGCTCCACCAAAGGGATGACTTCCTAGGTACCTAGGTACTTTATTGATATGCACTTTACATACTACCATTAGAACTTAAGATCACGGTGCTTGTCGTACTTGTCTGATTACGCCGGCTTACATACTTTTGATTGTCTAAAGGATGAAACAGTCACCGTTTCGATGATTGAATAATTGAATGAGCCCAAATCGAAAGACGCCGCAATGCGAGAAAAAGATCATTAAGGATATATTGATCTGGGATACACTCAGAGGCCATATTGCCTTCCGCCGAGCCCCAAGGCATCAAGGCCGAACTGCCCTTATAGCAAACAAAGAACAAAAAAGAAAGTCAAAGTGTCACCGCCTTCTAAGTATGGACAAAGACGTATCGCCATTCCTCATGTCCTCCATCCTGCGCCAGAAGACCCATTTCCCACATGACGTACAACATATGTATGTAGGTACGTTGCTCGGTGTCAACGCACTAGGTAGACATCCTGCATTCATGTCACAATAATGAATTTTTGGCGGCCTATGCAGCGTCTCTTAGCAGCACTTGCCAGTCTTGGAAGCCTCGTCGTCGGCTGGCTTGCTCAGAGAGATGTTTGTGCCAGCACCGATGGTAGCCTGCGCGCCATCGCCACTATCGAGGGCCTTGCTAGATACGATTCGGTAGATCTCTGTATAGGACCATGGCCGTCAGATCCGTGCATTACGTCGAGACCATGATCTTTTCCGGGTATTCGAAGAGGAGCACGTACCGGTCAGGATGTTTTGGAAGGCAAGTTCAACATTACTAGCGTCCAAAGCTGAAGTCTCAATGAAGGACAAGTGATTCTCGCCTAGATTACAAGACATTTAGTACGCACCCCGTGTCGTCTTGTGTGGCCTCCAGCAATGTTTGCGATAGGACATACTAGCAAAAGCTTTTGCTTCTTCCGTAGGAACAGCTCGGAGATGTCTTAAATCGCTCTTGTTTCCGACGAGCATGATGACGATGTTGGCGTCGGCATGATCCCGCAGCTCCTTTAGCCATCGAGTGACGTTCTCATAAGTCTGGTGTTTGCTGATATCGTAGACAAGAAGGGCCCCGACGGCTCCGCGATAGTAGGCGGAAGTGATGGCGCGGTAACGTTCCTGTCCAGCAGTATCCCAGATCTGCGCCTTGATGGTTTTGGAATCGACCTGAATCGACCTGGTGGCGAACTCGACGCCAATGGTAGATTTGGAGTCGAGATTGAATTCATTTCGCGTGAATCGACTGAGAAGGTTGGATTTTCCAACACCGGAATCTCCAATCAGAACGACTGAGTGATGGAAATGTCAGTTTGGTGCGCTGTGTGACGTAACTAGTGTGCTCGATGGGTGTCTGCGTCAGGAGTAATACCTTTAAAGAGAAACTGTCAGGGAGAGGCGGGGCGCCACCTCGTTAGCGGTCGCGAGATGAAACCGAGAGTTTGGGAGGAGAAGGTCACGTACATCATATTCGTCGTTGGCCATGGCGGCGGTGTCAATGTGGGAAAGCTTCAGCAACGGAAATCAGGAACACTCGATCGAAGGGAGTATGAGGCGGTTGGGTTGAATCAAGCGGTATGCGTCGGCCGTGAGGTGGACGGGGTGGATGGTGTTGTGGGTGCAGTTGTGGAGGGGAAGAGTCGCTACATGTATCAACCATGGATGGTAGTTGTGTGAAGGGCCCAGCCAGCCAGCCAGCCAGCCAGGTCAAGGTCAAGGTCAGCTTGGCGGCTGGCCGGGGATCGATAAAGGGTCTGTATGGTCTGGTCATCTGCTTCCGGCCGCCCAGGCACCTGCGCACGCACCAACGCACCGACTACTACCCCTCACGGCCCTTGGTGCTCCAGCGCTCCAGCGCTCCAACGCTCCAACGCTCCAGGCTGCCGGCCTTGACTGCTGTTGATGCATGTGGTCTGGCCGCCCAGCTAGCAGAGCTGCCAGCGGCATAGCTGCCAGCACGCACGGCTGTCTGTGGTGGCTCGGGCATCCGCGGCCGCTGATTGGTGGCGTCTTTGCGCAAGGGGGCGACCCAGGACCTCTGCACGCAACACCTACCTACATACGTAGCACGTATGGGACGTGGAGGCACCAGACCAGACATTGATACTTCCATGTTTCACGCATGTGCATAGTCTGCAACTCCCAAGAGAGTCAAGTCAGTCTCAGTGCCCGTCTTCTTTTGTCTGGTCTGGTCTTGGTTCTGTGTCAATATCATGTTACGACGGCCCCTGGGTGAGACTTGTGATGGGTGCTCCCAGCGGAACCCAGTATAGGTATAGCGGCGAATCTCTCTTTGTCTGCCATAGTCTTCCAGGAAATTGCATCCACGTAAAGAGCAATGGGCTTCTCTAGCTAAATCTGCTTTTGTTGCTTGTAAAAATGATCGGGACCCCAACCCATGCATGGACGCCGATTGTCGTCGATTGTTAGGAGTCGAGACGACATCTGATACAGTGCGCATCAATCACGCACTGTGCGACTTGCCTCCGAGTCTGCTATTGCGGACTTTGGCAAAAATCATTCAGACCGACCTCGCCGAGCCCCGACGGCAACTGCTCTGTCAAGCACACGTCATGGCCAGGTATGTTGAGACATGTAAAATCAGCAGTCATACCTGTTGAAATGCAAGTCATCGTTTCCGCCGTGCCAGTCCTCGCATGCGTCATCGCAAAAAGTTCATGTCCCATTTTCCGACTACAAACCGCATCTGATATCGAGTACAAACTGCTGCAACCCTGCTCGAAGTCGCGCTCCAACGACCACCTCTACGAGACGAGACTCACATAAATTATCTGGCATGGCAGATGGCTCGGGTGATGATAGCGACAGCTTGGCGCTATCCTCTACGTCGGAAGACTCGCAGTCGCAGGCTGAGTGGGCCGTGAATAAAATACTAGCCGAGGCCAAAGTTGACGGCGTACAGAAATATCTCATCGAATGGTCCGACTTTCGACTCTGCGATGCCACTTGGGAACCGGCGGAACACTTGAGTCATGAGCTCCTGACCGAATGGAAGACCATGGTAGAAGAGACTGGTAGAACCGCAGTCCCTGGATTCAAGATCAGCAACTGGAGAAAGGCTGTCAACGCTGATATCCGTGCACAATATGCCAAATATGAGGCTCGAAACAAAAAAAAAGCACGTCTTGGACTGAAGCAAAAAGTTCTTCCATGTAGCCTACAGGATTGGCTAGACAGTATACAGGGCCCATCTGAAGACGAGGACTATGACATACATACGAGAAAAATCCAAACGCCTTCCAAAGAAACGACGACCAGAGATAGAAAACCCAGTGGCTCGAGCTCTGCTGGAAAGCGGCCTTCCAAACGTCCGTCAGGGAGCCATCAACAAGAACCACAGGCATCAGGACTATTCAAGAAATTCAAGGGTTCCGGAGGGGGGATTTTGTCTTCTGCAAAGAAGACTGACTCTCTTGCTGTTGGCGCTAAATCGTCGGCACAGGCCAGCAACAAAAGTACGACCTCTTCATCAAATGTTTCAAAGATACCACGATCAAGCGACAGCGTAGTCGCTCGGCCAGAAAAAGACCAATCGAGGACAAGCCTATCCCAAGCATTCGCCAGCAACAAAGCACGGAGCGTGGCTCTTAGGTCAACATTAAACGTGTTTGTCGGTGGCAAGGAACGGAAACCCCGTCGCAATCTTTTGGACGTTGTCTCTGTGCCCAGTGAGTCATCTAAACTCTTCAACTATCGCAAAAGATGGATGATAGAGAAGGCACAGAGAGATAGAGAAGGCATCAGAGCCCCGACTAAATCAGCTGCATCACTCCCTTTAATGCCGATTCGCGCCAGTAGAGATTTGGATGCGGTTGAAATTTTATTACTAGATGACGAGAAAACGAATGATAAGACAGTTGAACAGAGTGGTCGTTCTCATCTGTCCGAAGCAAGCTGTTCGAAAAGGAAACAGGTTCGCTGGGCAGACGACCAAGAGGACGAGCCACAAAGCCCTGCGGATGATTTGGAGAGCTTGTTTGTGTCCGACGGCGAGGAGGCGCCTGGAGGGCCAAAAATGGGATCCCCAAGTCCTTTACAAGAAGAAAAGGTGGCAGTTTTCGCATCCTCTTCATCTGCTAGTGAAATAATCCCACCTGCCCCTTTGGCCGCAGAAAACATATCCAAAATTTGTCAATTCGGATCCGACCCAGAAACGTCAGCAAGGCTCGGATTCTTAGGATGGACAACAGACAACAAATCCACGTGGTCCTGCCATCTACAAAATCAGTCTCGTTTACGTTTCTCTCACATGTGCACCATGCAAGATCTCCAGTCACAAACGGATCACGCGAAACCGGGAGATGTTACAGTCTGTCGGGGCAGCATTGAAGCAAGCGATGAAAGCAAATCCTTCCTCGAACTCTTGGCTAAGAGATTGCAGGTGGGACACCTTGCTTTCATATGCCTCGTGAATGACGCCTCGTCTATATCGATCGCCATTCATGTTCCCGAAGCTCCGCCTGCGGGCGTCCTCCCCAGCACCGACAGTAACTCAGGCGTCGAGCTGACCCCAATCCAATACTTCATCTTTCTTTCAGAGCCTCCCGTCTCAGAACTGATGCTGGCACCTCTACCCCCAGTTGCTACCAAACACGAAAGAGGCTTGGGTATATACCATTTTTTTCTTGGCGACACGTTTAAAAGACACTTCAAGAACAGCACAAGCGAAGGCACAGCACAGAACTTCTTCCTTGTATTTCCTCCATCTGCCCACCAAGAAGCAGTAATGGTGTCTCAATGGCTTCGAGAATCGGAAAGCAGCTGCGTAATCAAAACCAGTCTCATCCCTGGTCAATGGGCTGAATTTATATCTCTAGACAGAGGAAACGTGATATTTCACGAAGATGCCGTTTGGGTTATTCGATCTATGCCGCAACTCGGGACAATTCTCCATAGCCAAGTCGTGAAGATGTATTTTTGGGCATTTTCACGTTCTTCTTTGCGTTCAAAAGGAGATAACCTCACACCGAGCCCGACCGACTACCGCTTGCGTCAGATCCTGCGATCGGGGTCCGTCTTCCTAGTCACGCCAAGTTTCTTGGTATCGCAGCCGGAGCAAGCCTATAATTTTATCAAGTTCTTTTGGAAGAGCTTCACCAGTCACAGCCCGATTTTCCGTCTGGGGAAGTTGGCGGTCGCATCTGATATATCGTGTTGGTTGGCAGAACTGGCCATCGAGAAAGCTCAATCATGGTCACGAATTCGAGACTCTGGCACTAGCGAAATGAATCGAGGCAAGGCGAGCGAAGCCCTGCACAAGTGTTACAAGTTGTTGCGAAATCTGATTGACGACACAGACGACGGCGGGGACTCTCCTTTCATATATGCGCCTGATGTACTAGACGGAAATGATGAGCAAAGTTTGGTCAATTGGTTCGGTTCATGGACAGTGTCCCATAATCAGCAATTCAGGAAGTTTTACGTCCTCGGATCTAGTCATCAGTCAGACGTACGCCTCTCTCGGAATTTACAGCCAGTTCGATTTGTATCGACAGCGGAGCATGACGTTACCCGTCATGTCATCCCAAGGGAAGACCGTTTGGGTCCTTTACAGCCACAAGTACCTTCGGACTTGACAAAAATGCGGCAAACGCTCACAGATATCGAGAAGCATTACAAATCCCCGCCATTCAATCCCTTGATTTTCTACCGGTTTCCTGTCGTCAAGAGAGAAGCAGATATCTCTTCCCAGCGAATGGATCCAGATATGGTTCCCGAGGACTTTGGCAGGTGGCATTCATTCTTTGCTGAGCCCTTCTTTGGAAACATTTATAACACGAAAACAAAAGGACACGTACACAATAGAAAGAACACATTTATTGGATTTTTCTATACCAAAGACCACGATCAGCGTCAGAATCTTGAGCCGGATCCGCAACATACGACTTGGTCATCATGGATTGCTATTTATCGACCCAGTGATATTACTTGCAAGCCCTGGAAATCAATGGACTTGTTCATATGGGATCCTAATCTGGTGACCAGGATCCCGCAACCGGAGGAACCCTACGAAGAAGATCTGCTGTGGTCTCAGCGACAACTCCTCAATCTCATTGATCAGAAGACACGAGACAGAGATGACGCCCTGCCACTCAATAGAGTCTGGCTTGGGCCGGTTGGCGCCCGCGGCGAGTATAGTCGAGGAACTGACGTTGACTGTGCATTGCGCTGGATCAGGGACCTCCCTATCTCGTTCAAACAGCAACTCCCAGTCGCCAGCAACACCCTTCCAGAACGGGGATGGAGGCTTCTCAGGCCAGGTTCCCGACCCTCACCCGAGCCGATGGACTCGGGCTCCCCCAGCTCACATATTCTCCCACTAAGAGCAGTCCTGCAACCGCCAGGCGGCCAGGCGATGAACCCACAGGAAGCGCCATACCGAAATCATTTCCGGGACGCCATCGTGGGTCATCGAGGGCCAGGTCCCATACCGTTCACCTTCCAGCCGACATTGAGGTGGTACACGCCACAGTTCGAGATGGGATTGGGATTTCAGCACATTGTCGTGTCAACGTGGCAATCGATCTTTGAGCGTTATGGCATACACGATCCAGAGAGGTAGACATGGCCAAGATGACAAGACTATAATAGGTACAAAACAAGAAAGGAGCCTGAACATGGTATTTGAAGTCAGGCCCATCTTTCCAAGTAGAATTAACGAGTCATGATTATGTAATGAAGATATCGGTAGCGTTGGGTGCTGTGTAATTCTGCATCTCGACGAGAATAGCTCCTAAAAAGTCTGTTCTCGCTGGTGCACTCCGGCGTGCCCAGGCCAGCATCAGCTCTTTAAGAAAAAGAAAAAAAAGAAAAAACTACGAACTGCACATAGACGCAGATATAAAGTCATGAAGAAAAGCCTAAAATATGTGACTGTGATTACAATACGCTTCGTTTATGTGATGTAAAAGGAATAGTTTATTTTATTTTATTTTTATTTTTGTCGGACAAGACCATCCATCATCTCGTAGAGGCGGGAAAGTTTCTGGTGCTCAGCAGTAGACCTTTGACGCGCCGAATATTATCCCTGACCTTGCGAATCTCGTCTTCCGGCTCCTTCTTCTTGGACGCTCCATACATGTCATAACCACCACCGACAAAATCGGTGGACCCCCCACCATACGTCATGCCGTCAAGATCGTCCCGAAACACGTCTAGCAGGGTCTTGATGTCCTCGAAGCCTTCGCTCTGAGCTCTGAACTGATCCTTCAGAACAGACAGTGTTTTTGTGAGCGACGTCAAGCGATCGGCCTGGCGCATGGACGCTGTATCCCTCGCCGTCTCATCTGGCTTGACTGCAGGCGAGGGAGCAGCATAGTGATCGACCAGCAGTGCGGTTTGTGTTCCTACGTCCCGATGGAACATCTCGGCGGGATCCTCGTCGCCGCTGTCATCGTGCTCTGCTGTTCGGGCGCCGGCGACCGTGGCAATGGGAGCGGCGGCGGGCGGAATTACAGACACCGTCTTCTCGAGCTGCGCTACTAAGCTGTCTAGTTTTTGGGCCGCAGCGTGATGTAGTTCGGTTCGCGCGTCCGTCAGGTTCTCGACCATGGGAGCAATGAGGTACCTGCTCGTGCCGTAGAGCATGGTTGAAAGGCCCGCGAAAGCGTACAGGGTGCTTATGATGCCATTCTTTGTTACGAGCGGAGGTGGTCGTTGTGGCTTGACCAGAAACTCGGGATATGTGACAATGGGCGGTCGGTCGGTGATGACGTCTGCTTGTCGTCGTCGTCGTTGTTGTTGTTGTTGGGGAGGGTGCTTGTTCGGGGCTGTGGATAGATGTGCGGGCTTCACTTCGAGGCTCTTTTCGTCTGCTTCCTGCTCTCCGAGGCGGAGTGTCAGTATTGAATGAAGCGGAGAATGAATAATGGAGCGCAAAAAAATGTAGGATAATCGGACAGACGAACCTGTGATGATGCTCCCCCTGCTGCTGCTGCTGCTGCTGTAGTGGACTGCTGATTTGCTTCCTCTCCTAGGAGCTTTTCGATGTCGCTGGCGTCAAGGCCCTTCGATTTGAGAAAGTCGACCTTCTTCTCGCGGGACGAGGCTCTGACATGCGCTTCTTGGAGGAAGCGGCGGGCAACGTCTAGTTGGTCGGGCCGGTCCTGCTCGGCGCCAAACCGGGCTGCATCACGTTGCCGCGAGGGCGTGACGGAGTTTGAGTCTGACTTGTCCTCTGTGTCGCTCATGGCCAGAACAGGATGGTGATGGGATGTGCGAAGCTGTCCGTAGGAGGGGAAGGCGAGGTCTTGAAAGACAAGACGTGGCGGAGCCGCCAGATGCCTCGGCACAAGCAAAGAGCAACAAGCAAAGAGCAAGCAAGGCCGGCACCTGGCAACTCACTACAAGGTACACCCACTGTATGAGGACATGGGACGAGGACGAGGTGACACGCACTCGAACGCGAGGCCAGCCAATAGCTGCCCGCCAAATCAGAGAAGCGGGTCTTGGCCTGACAAGGGTTTCTCCAAGTCGTCGAGTCTTCAAAAGTCCGTCTGGTGCATCTCGATGAACATGCCCGAAGAGAAGCGCATCTGGAATCAATTTCGAAGCTGACCAGCTCTCCGCGACGCATCCTCGACTCGGGCCTCCTGTCCCGCCCGCCGGCCACTCATCACAGTGTACTGACACAGCGCAACGCACGCCGCGGCTGACGCACCGACTCACCGCATCGCATCCGACGAGAGGTTGCTTGCTCGACTCGACCTTGCCAGACCTGTGCTGCTGTCGCACCGCTCCGGCAAAGCCGTTGATGCAGAGACTCGATCCCTGATTGGGGTTGCATCAGGATTCACCAGGAGTCAGTCCAACACGGAGAACTGCTGAAGGGCCTGGGCAGCCAGCATACCGGTTCGGGCGCATTTTGCTGCACACCCGGGTCGGGCCTTGCCACCAACAAGGACGGACAGACAGGCCAGGCCAGCGTCTGTCGTTTGTTTGTGCGATCGAGGAAGCAGAGGTGGCACAAAGACGCGGCGCCGTTCATCGGCCGGTCCATCAAGCGACGACGACGACCTGGCAGCACGTTGATCTGTCGAGCCGCCTGCCCATCCTCGCACTGGGTGTCCAGGGACGAGGCTGAGGCTTGCCCTTCCCCTTCCCCAGCCGCATTGCCGCGTTGCGTTGTCGCATCGTCCCTTGGTCCCCGGATACCGCGCTGGAGTCGTTGGCTGGCATTGTCGCTCGTCATCCGGATCGCGATATACATACTACCGTGCCAGTTGCGGTAGCTTCAGGTAAGCCCTCGTGCCTCGTCCCCCATGTTTCCCACCATTGTTGTCGATATTCTTCCATGTTGCGGCCTGCCCCCTGCGCAGAACACGTCCGTCGCGCGTGAAGCCATTGCAACACACTCGCCTCGTCCTGCATTTCCAATGCACACCAGCTCTTGGCGACCGACACCAGACACAGCCAAGTCGTGTCGAGTCGCCCGAGGCTCACGCTCTCTGGAGACTCCCCTCGTGTTACTGCTCGCGCACTCGCGCACACGTGTCTGTTGCCGCCGTCCTTTTTTGCAGCGCTGGCCAATGATCTCGCTTTCATTTCATCTTGTCCGACGTTGTTTTGCCAGGCCGCCCTGTCACGTCACTCACCAATGTTGAACTGCCGGCACGTGAGGCTGTCCTGTCTTCTTTTGCCTTTCACTCGCGCCTTTGCCTCTCTGCAACTTTTTGTTACCTTTGTTACCTTTGTTTTCTCTAGTTACTGTAGGAATTTGAACCTTGGCCGTCAAGCAACATTGCGGCATCCCTTGGTCAACCGCCCCGACCACCATTTCTTCTACATTGGTCCTTTGCCTTTCTTTTTTCACCCCTCGCACGATCGAGCGTGCATTCTTCTGTGGTCAAGCATCTGTGCCTTTGATTTTGCAGTGGAAAGTCTTCTGAGTGTCTGCAACGTACACTCCCTCCCTGCCTCTGGCGGGATAAAGGCTGGATTGACCTACCATATTGCCCTGAACATACACCACACATCACACAAAACAAAGCCATGGCAACACGGCCGCGACGCTCTGCTGCTGCGAGAGCAAACGAATCCATCTCCGTGCATGCAAGATGGGCTGACACGAGTGATAGAATTGACCGAAGAAGCTTAATGACATCTCGCAGATCCGGTCGTACTTCTATTCCGAGTGCCTCACGAAAAATGCCTTCTTCATCTCCCGACGAAAGCGTCACGGTCCAAACCTCAAGATCAACACGAGGTGTCAATCGACGAAGTGACCGCTTTGACGCTGTTGAAATAGTTCACGGTACAAGAAATAGAGGTGGCAGAAAGAACTATGTCGTCGATTCCAGCCCTGACGATGATGATGACGACGAGGAGGAGGAGGAGGATGAAGATGAGGATGAAAATGTCAACGATGCCGACAGAAATGGGGTAGAAGAGGCAGACGAAGATGGGGAGGGTGATGAAATGGAAGTTGACGCTGAAGGGGAGGATGTCGATGCCGAGGGTGAAGAAGACGCTGATGGAGATGTTGATATGAACGCTTCAATCGCCTCTGGCGCAGGTCATACAATTCGCGTGTCACAACCCGCCCCGCGGTCTGCTGCCAGAGCTGCTGCGGCAAAAATAGCCGTCAACGAGGACGATGAAGAGGAGGAAGAGGAGGAAGGAGAAGAAGACGACGATGACGACGACGACGATGATGATCTGAGTGATCCTGCGGATAGCGATGAGGGCGAGCAAACCATGGGTTTCGGCGATGAAACAATGGCGGACGAGGACGCAGAAGGTGAAGAAATCGAGGTGGCAGGAGAGCAAGACGAGGATGAGGATGAGGAAGAAGAGGACGAGGAAGAAGAGGATGCCGAAGGTGAGGAGGAAATCGGAGGCGATGCCGAAGTTGACAGCGGGGAAGGCAGTCAAGAAGGGTCTCCCGATCTTACCAAAATGACGAGGCGTCAAAGGGCTAGATTTGAGGATGAGCCTCAAGAGTACATGAAGTTGTCTGATGGTGAGCCCCAGATTCATCCACTACCAGATTATATTGTTGCGCGCGTGCAGGACTTACGATGTGCTGGATAGAGGTGCAAGTCAAGAAGCATTTTACAGCCGAAGAACTGTCCATGCGACGGCAAGAGATGGCCCGGCGTCGTCGCAACCTCAGTGAGAAGCGCACTGAAGAGGTCAAGGTACGAAGATGATTGAGCTTATATTGTCCGCATTTTGTTTTCTTTCTTTCTGTCACCCTTTTTATTCTTTTCTTTACCTATTCTTTCTCATTCCGCAAGCGAGGGCCGCTGTTTACTGACTGACATTTACAGATGGAGACGATCAACAAACTCCTTAAAAAACAAGCGCCAAAGATCAATCGCAAGGCCGCTGCCGCTGCCGCCTTAGCTGACAATCCCGATGACGAAGCAAAGAAGCCTAACTCGACCTTGATTCGATGGATCAACAACAAGAATGGAAGCAAAGTATTGGTTCCGGATGATATTTTGGCCGGCCCAGCCGGGTCAGTGTTCTCAGGGAACAGCGCGTTGTCCTCTGGCAAAATGGTGGAAGAGGTTTCTTAAGATTTGCACAACGAGACAGTTTTTTTACTGGCGCAAAAGCGAGGAAGAAGATTGTATGTGTACCTTTGCCGTTTAGGGGATGAGGCAAGAGGGAGAGGGAGAGCATCAGGGAATGCTTATGTACCAAGATCGTGTCACAGGATTAGATCTAGTGATATAGAGGCTATTTAAGAAACAAGTCTCATGATAATATGGCTGGGGACTTGTGGTGACAAGTATGAAAAACCCTGGCGAACTGATTTTTTTTTTTTTTTTTTTTTTTTTTTC